>MRSU01004425.1:0-10074 GCA_008369845.1 Trichomonas gallinae | reverse complement strand
AAATGGAGGTGAGGGGAATCGAACCCCCGGCCTCATCTATGCTAAAGACGCACTCTACCACTGAGCCACACCCCCAATTCATTTCTTTGAAATATTACTTATTAATTATAAAAAATGTAATAACTCATTTCGCTGAATAGATTTAGCTATAACAGACTTGTATAATAAGCAAGAACAATAATAAGAACCTTATTGTTTATAATTTATCAAGTCGAATTAATTTCGATGTAAATCTAAAGGTATATGAGCGTGTGTTTGAACATAATTACACATCTTCGTCGAAATGCTTTGCAAATAGAGACGAGGTGTTAAGAACAGATCAACCGAACAAGTTTAGTAAATTGTACGGCTTGTCTAATCAACGATATCGAATCGGCGGTAAATATACGTATTTACTGTCTTATCCTAATGAGAAGAAGTATGTTGTTTGGTCTCAAACTAAATCTATTATTGAGCAAACAGATGTTGAAGCAGTTTCTGGCCTCGATATCATAGTCTCAAGTGTTTCCAGCACATTCTCGGGACTATGTAGAACTGTTCCAACATCACTGCACTATGTTGATACCTTTATTGAAGGAAACTGTAAAACTACAAGTTGGTTTTTTTCGATTGGAATGCTATGTAGTCATACAGATTGGAAAAATATAGATAATTTTCCGGGGAATGATGGAGAAACGAAAAGAGTAATTCTATGGGCTCAGACTAAAATTGCAGAATTAATAATTTGCCCGGATTCACAAAAAGCATCCATAGATCTTGGTAATCTGTGGAAGTACATCTTAGTGTACAACCCATCATAGAATAAAAGCTACTTTTCATGTTCATAATTTTTGAAATCCAAAAATTTGTGAGTTATATGTAAAATCATAAGACATTATAGAATTCTTTCACTTTTTGTTACATAACAATGATTTTAATATGAGATTTAAAAAAAATATAAAATATATCCTTATTTTTGGCAGAATTGTTTAATTTTGATTCCATTATGAATAGAATAACAACTTTTCATGTGATAATTTTGGATTATTTAGACAAAATTATACAATTTTACAAGATAATATTTATCAAGATGACAATAACTTACAAAATATAGACGATTTTCATTTTCTCTGTCACAGTTGGTATCCACAGAAACGAAGGTTCAAATGGTTAAAAAATCTCTTCTCACAGTTACATGAATAGATGTCAAGGTTATAAAAATAACAACTTGACAGCTTTGATTTATGCTTCAGAGATAGGTCATAAAAAAGTTGTCGAACTCCTTTCTTTCAGTTCCTGGTATTAATTTCAACTCTAAAATCTAGGATAAATAATTCAATATTGATTCTACTCAAGAATAAATAGATGTTATTATCAGAAAGCAGATCAGGAATTTTCTTTAATGATAGAATAGAATTTAAAAACCTTTCTATTCTATGGTTGATTTTAATAAGCAGAAATTTAATATCTGATATCTTTCTGTATATCAATGATTGAATTATATATGTAAAGCAATAAATACTTGATACGATATTTGATGTTTGATGTTTTGTTCGTTTTCATCAACAATTAAATTTTACAAATCGTCATCTCTAAATAAGCATTACAAACGATCTAACTAGATCTATATGATGCTATATTTTCGCATTTTTCGTAATCACCTGCTATAGTAAAATCATGGAGACATCTCAAAAATTTCAAACTTCCTCCACTTGAATAAGAAGATGCAGTATTTCCAAAAAAATACGCAATTTTCAAGCGTAACAGAAGGAAAATTTCCTTGAGATGCCACAATGTAACTCGATGACACGCAATTGAGATGTATATTAGAATCATATTTAAATTTAACGTTATTGTTCAAAGCATAAAATGATAATATTCTTGCGGAATTTGAACAATTCAAAAATTTATTTTTGGAAATTACATTTT
Organism: Trichomonas gallinae; assembly: GCA_008369845.1. NCBI lineage: Eukaryota > Parabasalia > Trichomonadida > Trichomonadidae > Trichomonas > Trichomonas gallinae. The sequence continues at coordinate 8,166 of MRSU01004425.1, read as the reverse complement.
ATTGACTAGAGACATAGCCAAATGTTACAGCGCATCCAAAATGATTTGTAGTTGGAGAACAAGTATTTTTTGATGCATTGATCTCATGAATTGACAATTTGTTTCATGAAGGATATAAACAAAAAGAATTTAAGTAATGACTGAAAAAAGCTACTTGACTATAAGTTATAATTGAAGCTCCCCAATCACTAGTACATTTTGTACAACGAGAAAAATTTACATATATTGATCCCTGTGTAGCTCTAATTCCACCAGCTCTAACTGTTGCTGCACATTCATGATAAATTGAGTGAATAGACTCGATTTTATAAGGAGATTCAGTATATTGCGGCACCTTCACCTGTTACGGATATTTGACTAAACACAACATATTCTACATGGATATCTTTATCAACTGCAAAATGCCATGATAACATATTTAATAGAATATAGAATAGTTCACTATATAAATTAATCTAAACTCAATAAAAAATAATGTCAAATAAAATTATTTTTGTCATGTAAAATGTCAAAAATTAATTTGTCGTGTAAAATGTCAAAATGTCATGATGATATTTTGTCACGTTTCCAAAAATGAACTACGTCTATAAATTATTAAATTTGAAGCTTCCTCCTGTAGAAGAAGTGAAGCTTAACAACACAGACGTATTCATCATGTTCTTTCTATGCATTTTATCGTACGGAATTCATTTTTGGCAAATCCAATTTCCTGCTCATGTAATTTTCGACGAAGTTCATTTCGGAAACTTTACAAATTGGTATTCTCGCTCTGAATTCTTCTTTGATATACACCCTCCTCTTGGAAAAATGATCATGTTCTGGCTTTCGAATCTATCTGAGTACCCTGCCGAGATAGAATTCGGTGGAGAATATGGTCATCCATATCCAGATGAGACATACTTGTGTATAAGAATCGTTCCACCCCTATTTTCCGCTATGTGTGTTCCATTATTATATTTAACTGTTCGATTTGCATCATTTGGGCAATGTGGAGCAATTGCAGCTGCATGTATTATCATGTTTGATACATCAATGACCTGCGAGCATCGCTTTATTTTGAGTGATGGAATGCTTCACTTTTTCAGCGCGTTGCACTTATGTGTTTTAAGTTATTCGTTATCAGTCAAGCGATATACTACGAAATTCCGTATCTGGCAAGTCCTTGCGGGCATTACATTAGGAGCGGCATGTTCATGCAAGAATACAGCATGGGGGTTGACAGCTCTTAATGGTATTATTCATATTATCGAACTATTCTTAGAGCACAAAGACATTAATGATAAGCTTGTATACGAATTAGTAATTCGAGGATTTACTCTAGGCGGTTTAGCTTTCGCAACATATATGACAGCGTTTTCCATACATTTTGTACTCACACCATTCCATGGACAAGGCTCAGGCTATCTTCCTAAACATATGAAAGATCAATTAATCCACAAAGAAGAAGGAGAATTACTTCTTTGGGGTCACCGTGTTCGTGGACGCTCAATTCTCCATAGATGCATAGAGCTTACCATTAGAATGCATCTTGGTAATATGGGAATTACAGAATTTCATCCTTTCCAGAGCCGACCTATCGGATGGCCATTGCTAACTGACATATTTGTTGGCTTTTGGAACAAAGATGGTCACGATGTCACTTGTATTGGAAATGCATTTTCATATTATCTAGCTTTTATCGGTGTAGTTTCATTACTATTCGGTTTTTACAAAGAAAAATGGCTTATTGCCATTAGATTCACGCTTGGATGGGCAGTATCTTATTTTCCATTCTTTTTAATTCCACGTACAATGTATTTATACCACTATCTGATACCTTTGATGCTCGGCGCATGTTCTTTTGGGGCAGCAATCGAAATCTTTCTTCCACCTTTCTTGCGTGGGGCAGCTGCTACACTGGCTGTTTTCCTATGCTTCATTGGCTTCATCCTATGGTCAACATACGTTTACGGATACAAACCATGGGACAAAGCTGTCACAATTTGGAATGAAAACTGGGCTCATGGCGATGCTGTCCACAGAATGCTCGCTCAAAAGGCAGGAAAAGGAGCTATAATGAATACTAAGGGTGTTCGTATTGTATAATATTAGTTTTGTTTTTATATAAAATATTATTGTAGTTTTTTATAGTAAATCCCGCTGAATATGTCTAAAAATAGATATTTATAAACATAAGTAACCTGAGTGATAATCATTGTGAAACAGGTTCCATAAAAGCATTGTATCTCTCATTTTCGTTATTAATATGATAGACATATGGGATAAATCTTTGAAATTCTACAAAATTATCATGAAAAATCTTCACGGTGCAATCTTTACTTCTATTTTCCATTCTACCTGTTTGTATTTCAATTCCATCTAGTCTTGCAAACATCACAAAAGCTTCTAACAATTTGAGAAGATAGTGTTGAACTGGATTATTGAGTTTTGTAGCCTTTTTGATAAGTTCCCATGCTGGACTGTTCCTATGATCGAAACCATTCCTTGCACGTTCAGTTCTTCGACCTTCTACGCCTCTAGCTTTCATGTTAAAATGATTTCAAAACCTTCTCAATTAAAATTGAATTCGATTATAGAAAATATCACTTTTTGTTCACTAACACACAAACGCGATTTGCCTATTATATTATTTAAACATGTTTGGCTTTCTATAAAAAAACTACAAAAATTTTGTAAAACTGTAAAATAAAATTTCAAAATATTTTCATCAAATAAGGTTATATTTTGAAAGAGAAAAACGTTTTCCATTCAAAATCATAACCTTTAAAAACTATTAAAATAAATAATAATAGCTTCTTAATGAAGGAAAAATTTAAATATTTTTTGAATGAGTGTTTGTCAATAACCTTAAATAAAAAATTTTGGTGCAATTTTATCATGCATGAGCTATTTCATTGCTTAATGACAATATCATCTCACTTTTAAAAATTAACCCTATAGATATAAATATTTTGTGCTCATTCATAAGAAGTGTTTTTATCATCAAAATAAATTTCTTTCTCTTTAAGTTTATTTCTTATCAAGTATTATAAAGATGATGTAATTGAGTACACAAATCATTTAAGTGCTCTAAAAATCATTGAATCGGATATATTTCTAAAATATAAAATAATTCTTTTCAATACCATTATTATTTGAGCTGAACGTCTTCCTTTGGATGAGTAAATGATTATTGTATTAATCAGTATATATTATAGCTATTTTAAAAAAAAATAATTATCTGCGAATTTTGAGACCATATAAGTTGTAACGATTAGAGTATGTAGTAATGTATCATTGTTGTGGGGTTTCCATGTCATTTTTGGTAAAGCTTGATTATGAGTCAATCACAAGGTACTGGCTCTCAAGCAAAAAGAAAGTCATACTTGCCACCAAAAGACTTTGCTGAAGGCATACAAGCAAAAAACGTCAAGAAAAAGTACGAAAGTATCAATCAAACGATTACAGAAAATGAAAAAGAATTAATTAACGATAATACTCCAAGAAGTCTTAGTGAAATGATTATAACTATTGATAAAATGCAATCCCATGTCAGTAGACCTTCGGAATTCTCAGAAGATCTTAAATCTTTCAAAAAATTATCTTTTATTGCTGTTGAACAAGGCAATCAAATTACTTTAACAGATACTGCTTATAATTTAGCCTCTGTTTATCGCAATTTACTGCAAAAATATCCAACAAGAAATCCAAATAGATTTGATATCGCTCAACTAGGCGATATTTTCATCAGAAAATCATTGATAGCGCCACCAATGAACCTGCCGACGTTATATGGACTCGATGACTTCCACGTTAAGCCCAGACAAAAAAGAATGACTCAATCTCAGGCAAAAACAGGTCCTATTGCTGAGCAAGTCAAGGTTGGCTTTAAAGCAACGAATGAGAACGCACACTCACTGACTGAGCGAGGACGCAAGTTCTTTAAGGAAATTGCGACATCAGGATCAAGATCTCTTGCTGAAACCATTTGCAGCGAAAATGGATTCGATTCGTTAATTCAAAGGGCCTTCGAGTTAGCACATCTTGTGAGAGATGGCCGTGTTGCTGTTGGTGTAGAAAATAATGAAATTATTACAAAGAAATCAGGAGAAGAAGGTAAAGACATTGATGGTAAAGGACGAAAGAAATGTGTACTGCATATAAGATATAAAGATTACGAAAATCTTGTCAGGCAGATTTCGAATTCCAAGGCACACATGTCAACAGATATCTCCTTGGAAGACTTCCTTTAATTTTACCTCAAAAATTAATCAAATTTTCTATTATTTTGATTTTCAATTCTATTTCCATCTAGAATGCTGAAAATAAGAATATACCTTGCAGCAGCTTGTCCATATTATCATTTTGTTTGTTAATAGAGTAAATTTTAAATTTTGTATATTATTTTTGCTGTTTAGAAGAGATCAACCTCAGAATAGAAAGTAGTTTGAGAGACCTAATAGTAAGTATGTTGAATGTAAATATTACATTTAAAAATCTCAATCAAATAAAATTGAAAGAACAAACATACTGATACTGATTTCATAATAGAAGAATTCTCCAGCACGTTGATAATCTTGTTGGAGATATTCCTATCATCATATATTTGAAGAAATTTATTTGCTTTGTAAATACTTTACGTGTCAAATATAAAAGAGGAAGTATTTGAAATTTAGTGAAGTAAAAAGTGACATTTATGACTTCAAAATCTATCCTCCTCAAACTGAGAGGATTTGATATGAAGCTTTATTACATTGAGCTAGATGGAAATGATACACTCGTCGATGCTGAAAATATTCTTAAAAGCTCTTATCCAATGGATTTTAAAGATACGGAATCGATTCAATTCAGCGCAAATGATATTAAATACAAAAAGCAAATCCCAATAAAAGATCTTGAATACAAAGATTATATTATGATTTCATGTAAAATTCCTATTGCTGATGATATTGATAAAGAAGAAAGCACAAATTACTCAACTGATGAAACTGTATCGCCTACAAAAGGGAAAGCTAAGAAATCCAAAACAAAAAAGACAGATTAAGCAAAATTTGAATTTTATATAAAGTGTTTTGATTACATATTAACTATATATGTTATTACTGATAACGTATTTGATAATAAGTTTCACTTTCTAACTGTTTTTCAAGTATGTTAGCAATGGATTTTCGAGTTATTTGTTGAGAAATTTGTGCATTAGCATTAAAACGTCGGCTGTACTATAATATGAGTGTAATTGTTGTGCTTTAGAAATATTTGATGAGCAACACTAGAATTCCATCATAGTTGAGATGGAATAAAAATGTGACAAAATGGATGAAGAGAAAATTGATAATTTTGCTGCAGTTATGAATAGAATTCCAGAAATTGCGATGAATTCGCCAATAATTGGATACGATCTTGCAGAAAATCTCAATGATTTACCATTCATGCCAAAGAAAATTCAATCTAATGAAATTTGTTTCTGCGGAAATCCAATTGGTAACCAGCCATTCTACACATGTTCCGTGTGTGGTGGCAGAGTTCATCAAGAATGTTACAGTATTAGCGAAAAACCACCAAATGGAACAATAATTTGCATCCAGTGTCAACAAAAAGCTTGTAATGAATTATTGAACAATACGCGAGTTCAAATAAAGAGCATTGAACAGAAATTACAGCAAATAACATCATTATTTGATGCATTTAAAAATTTCACGCCTTCTTCATCTCGTGATGTATTTTCCGATGTTAAGAATGCTCCAATTGGCAATGAATTCGAAGCTCAAATAAATAAAGTTATACGGAGAAGTAATGAAATTTGGATACGAATTGGCGAAGATGTTGATTCAATACAAAGGTTTGCAATGCAAGACTCTTTAGAAGATGTTGATGACTAATAATTCGATTTTTGTTTGTTTTATATAAAATTTTAATAATACAAGGAATACGAAATTGAACATTAAAATTGTAACATAATGAACTACTATATTGTAATAATGATATTGAAAATCATTAATTTAGTTAATATAATTATGAGAAATTAAATTTATGCTTAATTGAGGCTATAGTTCAGAATATAAGTTAACCTTTGAAATTGGTGTAAATATCTAAAACGAGATGAATAAAATTGCCAAAAATTTTTAATGTTAATAAATTTTCTCCTCTTTCTATATTTACCAGCAGATATAGAAAAGATGGAAGCTGTCAAAAAGGCCTTCAAGCATGCATGGGGAGGGTACAAAATGTGCGCTTTAGGCTCTGATTTCTTAAAACCCGTTTCATGTAAAGGGGAACAGTGGCTAAATGCATCGCTAACATTGATTGACACCTTGGATACTTTATATGTCATGGGTCTCCATGACGATTTAAATCAAGCAATCGATTATTTGGAACAAACATTCTCTCCACACGCATCTGGATCAGTATTCGAGCTCATTATTAGAAATGTTGGCGGATTAGTATCAGCTTACGAATTAACAAATAGGCCAATACTGTTGAAACTAGCAAAAGAATTTACAAAATCATTACTTCCCGCTTTCGAAACGCCAACAGGATTGCCAAAACCGAACATAAATACTACTACTGGACGCGCCAATACATGGGGATATGCGCCAAGATCAACTTTTCTCGCTCATGCCGGATCATTAGCACCAGAATTCATGGCATTATCAGAGCTCACAGGTGATGATACGTTTAGGAACATCTCTGATACCATCATGAAGTTCTTTTTCGAGCAAGATCAGCTCTATGGTCTTTGGCCACATCGAATTGACTTTACAACAGGAGTTTTCGGCTCAATTGATATAGGATTCGATGCCTATGGTGATTCTTTTTACGAATATCTACTCAAACTTTACATTTTAACTAACAAGAAATGTGTTTCTTGTGGAACTCTTTATGCAACGAGTATTCAAGGAATGAGAGACTTCTTAACACGTAGAACATTCGAAGGTGTATATGTAGGAACAGTTAAAAATGCTCAAGTCGAAGATAAAATAACTCATTTATCATATTTCATTCCAGGAATGCTCGCGCTTGGTTCACAGTACTTCAACTTAGAAGATCTCGACTTCGCGAAAGAACTCACTAAAACATATGAGAAATGGTACGCAACAGCTTCAAATCTTTCCGCTGAAGCTTTTTCACTAAAGACTTATCCAATGACAATAGAAGACACGTCATACAAACTGAGACCGGAATTCATCGAAAGTCTCTTTTACTTATACAGACTCACAGGAGAAGAACATTATCGTGAAAAAGGCTGGGAAATCTTCCAAAGCATTGTTAAACATTGCAAAACTAATTTTGGCTTTGGAACACTCAAGGATGTGAATAATCCAGAGAGTGGAGTCGAAGATATACAGGATTCATTTTTGTTATCAGAAACATTCAAGTATGCATATCTTTTGTTTGCAGATTCTGATCTTATACCACTCGAAAAGTACGTATTTACAACAGAAGGCCACATTCTCAAGAGATTTAGCAATGAATGGATTGATAGTAAATATATGGACGAGTCTTGGTTCTCTGAGCTTGATGAAGTCCCTCGTCCATTTAATCCAATGGAAATGTGAGATTTTATATTATTGTTATTGTTTTTTGTTTTAAATATAAAGTTTAATAGAGTTTTACGCCAAATACTTAAGTATATGAATCGATATAAAACTATTTCTTAAAATGAAATTAGGTAAAACTTATTATACAGCAAAATCGAATTCAAAACTACAGGAAATTCTTAGTAAAACTAAAATTTAATCAGTGAAATATAATCTATGCCTTTTATAGTATAACATTCATTAGTTGGTTTTCGAAAATAATGAATTTTTAAAATGGAATTTTATAAAATTTGGAAAAAATGTTTAAAAAAATTGTCGAATTCGTTATTGCAATTTTAGAAAAATTATTTTTTTGATTTGGAAAAAGTTGTTTTCTAGGCGTGGCTTGGTCATTTTTCAACAGATTGTGGGTGATAGTATCTAAACATCCAAAAAATAATATATGTTATGCAATATTTTATTTATTTTTTGATGTCATTGATTAATTTTTGATAAAAGGAAGTGGATTTAAGTATAATAAAAACAAAAGAAACTTTATTTAATTGCGCTCGCCACGGATGCGCTGAGCGAGCTGGACATCACGTTCCATGATTGTAACACGGTTAGCATGGATAGCGCAAAGGTTTGTATCCTCGAAGAGGCCGACGAG
>MRSU01004418.1:0-34908 GCA_008369845.1 Trichomonas gallinae | reverse complement strand
ACATATACATATATGAACTTATCCATAATATCAAAACAAAAATCTGAGGAATTGACTTTAATTCATCACAATCATATCATGTATAATTTCTCAAAAACAAATATATTATCATACTAGCTCTATATATGCTTTTGGTATGTATAAAACTTCAGTTTTTCAAATTTTAAAATTCGAATATTTTACAATTAATACTTATAATACTAGGAATCTCGTATGGCGCTAAAAGTGACGCTTTTGCGCAAGGATTTTTCTTGTTTGAAGCAGAGAAAAGTGACATTTTGCTAGATGCAGAATCGGTCCTGGGATAATGCAAGTTGCTGCTTACGGAGAAGATACTTATATGCAGGTGGTGGTGAGATGGTATGATGCAAGGTCCATGTAAAGTTGGTGAAAATGAGGAAATCTTGGAAATTTAAAGAGATGTACTAATGACGATAGAAATGTATTTTTGTTCCAAACTTTGCCATTATTCATTAATATAATGATATATGCAAGTTTTGAGCCAATTTCGTTCGGACAATTCCGAGATACGCGTTTTCGTGTAAAACGAGTGGGAATACATATACATATACATATACATTATTGTCATGTAAAATCTTCGCGGGAAAATTTGTCATATAAATTTCGATCACTGGAATTGTAAACCTAAGAATGCCAAAAATTTGTTTACATGGAGTTGACAAATGATCGTGAAACGAATTTTAATGAACGAACGGAAACATTCCACTAAACATTTGGGTCAAAATTTTGTCGATTTGAAAAAATTGGATCATCATAAAAATAATGCAGAACGACCTTCTGAACGAGGAACCGCAGCAGGAGGCATCACATAGCCATAAGACTCTATACATCGTCCTTGCCATTGCTGCAGTTGTTTGCGCAATTGTCGTCGTAGTTTTAGTCTGCACAATTGGCAAAACAGGTAAAATCAAGGTATTAGTAAAAACAGTCGATCTTCCAAGCAATGTTAACGCTGAAGATGCTCATTACTTACCAAATGGTAGAATTTTCTTGCATTATTTTGCCGATAAAAATAAAACTGAATACCACGCCGCTGTGATGGACGAAAACGGCAAGAATTTCCATGATGTATACTCAGGAACATATAAGGCTGTCTACAGAGCAAATGGTATTAGAGATATTCCTTTCTCAGATAACAAGCGCATTCTCCTTGGCGACTATATTCTGGAATGCGATCAAGAGCTCCAAGACTGTGACAACAAGGCCACACTCAAAAAGATCATTTACCCAGAAGAATTCGTGAATGCATCAACAACATATTTAATTTGGTCAGAACCAGTTGTTTCTCAGGACTCAAAGAAGCTCGCTTGGACAATGTTGGACATAAAGATTGGTGCCGTCAACTTCATCGCCGATCTCGTTAAATCTGGCGACAAATATAAATTAATAAATCACAAAATCATTTCTTCACTCACTTTCGTTACTAAAGATGAGTCCACAGGCTACTTGAAGCTCAACCCAATTCGTGGTGGTGAGATTAAGCAGTTCGTAAACGGCGGTCTCGCTTTAACACTTGCTGGTGGTGGAGATTCTGGTTTGGCACGCTCAGTTTTCCAAGGCTTGTCAACAGATGAACTCTACTCAATCACTAACAAGCCTGGCTATGATGAAACAACAATTATGAGCCCAGATGAGAAATTAGGAATTTCAATGTCAACAAGATTCTCGCCGCACACAAACATGGCTATATTCGGTCATATGTTTATCCCACATAGCTTCATTGTAACATCATCAATGAACCAATATTCTTATGGTCACGCAGTTACTAATGTTAGAACCACACTTCCAGGCAACATCGGTCCAGTACTCATAGAATTGAACAAGTCTATCAACGACAAGTCATATATGGGCATTAATTTGAATACAGATCCAGATTGGTCTTTCGCATCTCCAATTTCATGGCATTATTCATCATTACGTGCCATTTGGATGGAAATTTCAAAGAATAATGAGACTCGCGGCAAGAAGCGTATTCAAAAAGTTATCATTTCTGGTTACACACCAAAGAAGAAGGTTGAAACGCAGGCAACACCAGATAAAATCGATTACGCTATTGACCCAAGCGAATACTTCAAGTTGACAACAACAGATGTATCAGGTATCCTTAAAGGAGCCAAATCTGGAGAAATTTCTGTTGCCTATTCAAGATCTGCTCGCACAGCTAACTATACAAACTTCTCTGATGATGGTAAGACAACATATGATGGAACAATCAATTTCACAAGTGATAGAACTAAAGGTACTGCTGTCTACACTATCAACCTCACAGCCAAGGGTGAAAATGAAGGAAAGGCTGACTTCACAGTCACATTCAACAAAGATAACAACATCGTTTGGGATAGTGATGCCACACGCGGCAGCTGCACATACAATGGCGAAACCATTGATGTTAGCTTGTACAAGCTCTAAGATAATAATAAAAAATATTGTATATTGGAATTTTAGCAAATATCTTAATAATTCTTAATACACTCATTATATATAAATTAAAGAATAGTATCAATTTTATTAAAAGTCTGAATAAAAAATTATTGATGATCATCAAAAATATAAGATACTGATTAGCTTCTTATGTAAATAGTCACTCTTGATTTATATATTCTAAATCTAGTTTAAAATAATACAAAAAGTCAATAATCTGAAAAAGATTGATAAATAAAACGAAAATTGGAGATAGAGACTTGAAATTATATGTATGAATCTTAATTAAGTAGTTTATTTAATACTATGTTTTGTGATGCCCATAAGGTTGAGAAATGGCGAAAATTTACGTGAATTTTTAATATCATTGAAGTTAAAGGAAGTAATTACTTTGAATATAACATTAAAGCTTTATATAATGTAGTTTGATCGTTTATGGCTGATTTTGAAAAAGAATTTTGATTTGAATTTTCAAAACAAGCTCTTATTAACTCTCTAATTGATATTCAATTTTAATACAAATAGAATAGAATAATGGACGTATTATTATTGAAATTGGTCAGAGCAAATTATGAAATGATAAACTGAAATAAGATTTAGGAAATTTCACAATTGAGTTTGTTTCCGTTCCTTTATAGGGCAGCTATTTCAACAATTACTGATCGTTTAAAATTTTCCAATCAACAATTTTGAATAACTCTTATCATATAAGTCATTATTAGAAGCTATTCAACTTTTCTTTAAAATGATTCATTTTTCAATGATGATTAAAATGTTTTCTGTTGGAAAATTTTTACATAAACAAAGTGAAAGATACCTTATGATATTTAGAATGAAACTATAAAAATGTTAAATTTTCAATTGTATGCCGATAACTTGACGCTGTGTCATTATCAGAATGAAATGTATAATTTATTTTCTAATATAAAGAATATATCTTCGGCATTTTAATTAACGGATTTTTAAATCATTTTTTCAAAAGTCTTTATTAAAATTTTCTGTTGAGTAGATGGGGAAAGCAAAATTTTAACATATGAAACATTTAGCTAAAATATGCATGGATGTGTCAACAAAATAAAAAATTTTCATTTCAACATTGAAATAAAATTCATTGAATTTTGCTTTGTTGATAAATTTGTTTTTAAAGATATTTCCTATATTATTGTCACAATTTTATGAAATAAAATTTTCAAAGCGAAATAAATTTTGAATAGATTATTAAATTATTTTTGTAAATTGAAAAGATTAATCTTTAAACTAAATGCAACAAAATATTAAAACGTACAAAGCAATTTTCATAACGCATTCAAAATTTTGAAAATAACGAAAATTTGATTAAAGTCTTTTAACAATATCGTTATTTTATCTATAAAGGGCTGTTTTTGATAAATTTCGTTTTCAATAGAGAAAAATTTTTCAAAATCTATGACTGAAGCTTCCGTATCGCGTTCCATGAGTAGTGCAAGTACTACATCCACTGTAGCAAATAAGATTGACGCACTACTCCAAGGAAGCTATGGAACCGTTGATAAGATCTTTCCAATTTTTGATCAGATTATGGAAAAAACGAAATTCCCAAGCTGGGTTATGTCCACAGTAGCTATATTCCTCCTAAATCAGATCTTAAGTGTCTCACTATGGGTTTACACTCCAGTTTTTAGAAGAACATCAGGAAATTGGAGAAAGTTTTACGATATTCTTATTGAAATCTTCGCATTTCAGGACCCATTGAATTTCACTAGAGCTGATGGTGTAAGTGTCATAATAACAATTGCTGTTGCAGTTTTTTCAATAATTTGGATAATTTTGATGATTTTATACAATAAAAGGTTCTATCAAGTGCCCAAGTTATTGCTCTATGTTACATCATTCGTTTTAGACATTGTAGATCCTTTATTCATCATGCCTTCCGTTTATGTTATAAATCACGGAATTACTTCATTAAATTACGGCTATTCACATGTATTCGTAATAGAAATAGTTGTAGGCGCTGTTGCATTCGCAATATTAATGACAATATTCCAAGTTAGCACTTATTTGAAATCAAGATCAGTAGTTTTAACAAATTTAGCCTTCCCACTCTTTGACCATGTATCAATAACCACATGGGTCCTATCAATGACAATATTTTCTATTCTTTCTGCAATTTTTGAATATTTCAAAGATTGGATCTTAGTTATTGAAGGTATAATTCATATTATGATCACATTGTACATATGCTATAGAATAACATTTATTCCGTTCTACGAAGTCTGGAGAAACGCAATTTGCCTTGCATATGGTATCACAACAATTGCTCTTGATATTAACTTCATTGTCTTGTGGGCAGATGATAACCTTCCATACAGATACACAATATTTGTATACATTATCGTAGTTGTCGTAAGTTATATATGTGCCTCAATTTATTTCACTCAAATTGCCAAGAAAATCAAGGCTCAGCTTACATATGATGAAAAAGTAACAGATGTTCAAGAATATCTCGATGAACTGAAGATTGGAAAAAGTTCATTAAATGCAATGATGTACATCGTTGTTGGACTCGCGAAAGTCTGCGATTACTTCATTGATGGCTCACTTACAGACTATATCATCAACAAAGGCACCTTAGAGTCAGCAGTTTCGATCCTTTTGCAAATTGTCACATTTTTCCCATCAGAGTCGAGAAAAATGGGCGTTTTATACAGAAAAGTCTTATCGCAGAGGAATCTTAACATCACAGACAGATTCTTGGTTTACCAAGTTTACAGAATCAAGACAAAGAGATTAATTTCAGACACAAAAGACACATTAGAAATGTTCAACAAACTCAGGCTGAGAAATGAACATTGCAAGAACATCATCAAAAACTTTTGGGAAAAACAATCATGCGATGAAGGTTTCTTGACATCACTAAGTATCATGTTGAATGATGTTGACTCATTCTTCAAGGCCAGTATCGCCAATAATCCAAACAACTTGAGAATAGCAAACGAATACGCGAACTTTTTGATCGAGTGCAAATGCGAATTCGAAATGGCTGTCAAACAAAGTGTTATAGCAGAATTAATTGGCGACGGCAAGAACTTCAATGTTGATGTCAGCTTCAGAAGTGTCGTCAACAAATTCCCAAGATATCTTAAAGACCACATTTTCGATGAAAAAGGTAAACGAGTCTCTAGAATGAAATCAAGCGGAGGCTCGCAGATGTCTAATGATCAATCTTCAATGAAAAGCACATCAATATCATCATCACTTTCTGTTGATTTCGAGAGACAAGAAGTTGTTTGCAAGAAGATCTTAAGAGATAGCAAAGTTAGATTAGCCTTCCACAGTGCTGTAGGCGAAACAAGTCCAAAGCAATCGAAATTGATTTTGTTTCAGATTTTTGTTAACTTTGTTGCTGTGACAGTTTTCTTTGTTGCTTTCACTGCATATTTAAGATCAAGATTATCATGGAGAAGACAGAGTTATCAAGATCTAATGACATCTAGCTACTCAATCTTCTACAACATTGTTTCAAATATCTACACTTTGACAAGTTTCGCTGTTCAAACACACAGAGCATCAGATAATGAATCGATTTTAGGAGACATTTCAATTGATAAAACAATTGTTACTCCATTGATTCCTGATAATCTAAATGATGTACAGAGAATCTATTACACTATGAATTTGTCAAGGAACTACATGGAACTCTTCATTGAAAACATTGTTGAATTGGCCAAAGAAGCAAATCCATACGAAATCGCTCCAATTTTCTTGGATTCTTTAACAGATTTTGTTGTTTGCAGCAATGCTACACCAGCTGCAACAGTTAAATCATCTCTCAAAGGCCAGCTTGTTACAATCGATTACCTTGAAAATTCACTTGCAGGCCAATTCAGTGACGGAGTTAAAATTGACAATATTTACCAAAACAATGATTATTGTCAGATTGCTTCAAACCTACATACATTAGTTGAGAACTCAGATGAAACATTCCAAACTATTCTCAACTTCAATATCAATAAGTCCAAAGACTATCATAAGGAGTTCTATAGTTGGATGGTCATTGGCTCTGTTGTTATCGTTTTAGCAATTTCAGTGTCTTCGATGCTGATTATAGCTTCATATAACAGAATGGTTAAGAAGATGTTAAAGGTTTTATTGTCTCTTCCAAATGCTGACAAAGAAGATGCAAAGAAACAATTGATGCTTGAATACGAAGATTCATCAAACTTAACAACAAGCACAACAATCTCGAAATCATATATTATGACGATTCTACCAATTTTCTACTTCATCTTCCTCGCTGCAATTATTGTTGTTTTCATATTACTCTGCAAGCACTCAATTGATCTCAACAATGAAGTCACACAATTGTTAACATGGTTCCATTATTCTTGCCAGAGAATCATCTACGCAAGTCAGATTGGCAACAACATTGTTCAGATCATTTTACTCAACGATTCTCTTCCACAAGAAATTCTTAACATAAGCCAACTATACAAATCAGTAAGAGAAGACTTGGACTCATTATTAAATGCAAACAACATTTTAATTTACGGTAACAGTCAGGTCAAGAGAACAGTTGGTTATGATGAAGAATTTGATAACATTCAATTGAAGCCGATTTGCGATTTAGGCAGAGATCCATATACAATTCACGACATGTATGCTTGCTCGGGCATTGATGCACAGATACAGATCTTCAAGAACATGGTTGTCGATGTCCTCAACAATGCTGACAAGTATGAAGGAAACTTGAATTCTCTTGTTGCAGCAAATTTAATCCATTTGTTAAGATATCATTTCTATCCTGATGTAATGAAGGCAACAGTTCGACTCGCTAAATTGATGGAAGAAAGATATGATAGTGGAATGCAAATGGCATCAATCTATGTTGGATTAGGTTTCGTTTTCCTGATTTTCGAATTAGTTTTACCTGTTTTCTTCAGAAAGTTTGTCAACGACAACTACAGAGTTTTAATGATGCTTTTCCAAAGACTGCCACCGCAGACAATTTTGAACTCAAAAGAAATCCTCGAATTCTTCACAGGCAGGAAGCGTTCTGCTGAAGAGAAGATGTCAACAGCAAAGTTAATTGTTTATGATGCTAACGAGTGCATTTTCATTACAAACTCATCATCTGTTATCGAAATTGTCAACAAGAGTGTTTCAGAGAATCTTGGTTTATCTCCTGATCAGATGCTCGGCCAGCAAATTGCAAACTTCGTTCTCGATGCTGACCAGCAGAAAATCAATCAACAAATTGATTCAATGGTAAATGGACAAGGTCCACTAATTTGCCAGGATCATATTTCTCTTCTCGATGAAGATGCTCTCCCAATTCCTTTCGCTATGACAATGATTGGTATGAAAGATAACAATGACCAAGTCTCATCAATTGTTTTCATCATGATCAACGAGCAAGAAGAAATCCAGAAGAGAAAAGAAGCAGAAGAAGCTAAAGCAAAGTCAGAAAAGTTATTGTATCAGATCCTTCCTAAGAATATTGTTGTCAGATTGAACGGTGGTGAAACAGATATTTCTTTCACAATTCCATCAGCTACAATCTTCTTCATCGATATTGTCAAATTCTCTGCTTACGCTTCTTTATTAACACCAACAGAAATCATGTCAAACCTCAGCCTTGTTTTCGCAACATTTGACAAAATTGTTGCTAAGTATGATTTGATTACAAAAATCAAACTCATTGGTGATGTTTACATGGCAGCTGCTGGTTTGTTCATGGAAGATGGCTCTGATCCACAGAAACACGCAGACCAAGCTGTAAGATGCTGTATCGAGTGCAGCAAGTCTCTCGATGAAATCAACGCAAAGCTGAATGCATCCCTTGAAGTAAGAATCGGCTGCAATTCAGGTGGACCACTAATTGGTGGTGTTTTAGGTACAGATAAGCCAACATTTGATATCATTGGTGATCCAATCAACGTTGCTGCAAGATTGCAGTCAACAGATGTTCCAGGCAATGTGCAAATCTCGGAAGATACAAAGAATTTAATTGAAAATCTCGATTACAATATCGAGCAAAGAGGCGAAGTATTCCTTAAAGGTAAAGGAAACAGAATGACTTATTTTGTTTCACTTGCCCAGAAAAATGAACCTGAAGGTTCTTTCATTCTTAATCTTGAAGGAAAATAAATGTTTTGTTATTTTATTAATTGAATATTGATTATTTTAAGCTTTGGAAAAAGATGAGTTGAAATAATTTGACGCGTGTCAAAAGTTAAAATATTAACCTTATTATTGTAAATTGTAAAATGTAAAATGTAAATGTTTACAAAGCAAATCTAGAGCTTTATGACAGCATCATACAATATTTTAAGAAAGTTCTTCGATCACAGCAGAATTTTCCTTCAAATTCGAACTATGACATATATCTATCAATATTTGAAGATCTTAGCCAAAGATCGCTTTATTTTTCGTCATCAAACATTGTTGTCAAAATCCATAGCTATTACTTCTTCAACATTTCATGTAATGAATCATCAGGAACAGTACATTTTAATTGCAAACAAAGTTCTATCTATCATGAAAAAATATGCGCAATAAGTTGCAACACACGAGATACTGGCCATTATACATACAGTAATTCAAATCAAAACTATGACAACTTCGTTAAGCAGTCAACCTTTTTATCGTCAGGTGATCAGACAAATAAATATGGAGTTGTCTTGCTTCTTCGTGGAAATCAAATAATGGAATATAATAACTTTACGAAGTCTACTTGTATACAAGAAGGTTCATTTGCTATAATGTCCCCTACAAATATTGGAAAGGTTTCATTTTGTGTAATCGATTGTTCAACCACTCAAGGAACACTAATTGATGCAAGATACACACAAAATGTAATGAACTTTTCAACCATCATCAATAATACAATAGGACTCCATGTCATATCAACTCAATATGACAATTCAATATTTACTGTAACTGATTGCAACATTATCGATAATAAAGCATTTTATTTATTGTTTAATTCACAGCCTATAGCAAATACTTTATCCGCATATCGTCTTTTCATTCAAAACACAAGTACTACTTGTGTTAATGCTCAACTATTTGAAACAGTTGAACTAAAATATGATTTTGATTTCAATGTTTTGCATCTTGTTTGTGAATCTCTTCCGAACTATTATGTTAATTTGAATATCTGCAGTGTCTGCAACAACAACTGCATCAAAGGATTCTCTCAATATGTTTTGTACTTAGTTTTCATTTTGTTGTAAAACCAAACATTGATTGATACAAATATGTGAATAAATAAAGATTTGAGATTTGTATTGTAATGAATTCATTTTGTTAATAAATTGAAATTTTTCAGAATATATAAGAACACGCAGAATCAGATCGTGATCATCCTATATCTTTGAGGATTAGATTTATCAAAAAGTCGAAGAACGATGATCATTTTCAAGAAATGGATGATTCTGTAATGACAATAATACTCGATCAATGACAAATTTGCATATATTTCGAATGTGAAAATAAGGATTGTTTATACAACAGCATCTTATAGTATAAAAGGAAGCTCAAGTATTTTAAAACGAATCATTTTTCTCACAAATATTTTTTTCAATATATTGTCAATTTTTTTCAGGAAGATGTCAATTTTTTGAGGTTATTAGACAACAAAAATCATTCGTTTCTCAATGAAATAACATGACATTTTTGGATATAATCAGATTATATTCTTAAAATTATCGTATTATTGTTATATCATTTGTTTAATAAGCGATTAATCGAAAATGTTATAATCGTGAATTAATTTTGAGCGAGGTATGCATTAAAATTAAATAAAATAGTTGTTTATTCGTCAATATAATACCATTAATTAGATTAAAATTGAAATATTATGTGTTTCAAGGAAGATTTTAGAGAAACAATGAATATAGTAGCAAATGAATTTTTAGCATCAAATTTGAATTTATTTTTCAGTGGTATTGGATGCTGAATAAAGTTGGGTTGAAAATAAGGAAAAATAACAGTAATATTTTGAAATTTAAACTCAATGCATGTATTTGATCAGGTTTAATGATGTCTACGTAGTCTATGTCGGATGTTTGACGACTGAGTGTCATGTCCATCCAAATAGATTATAATGTGTTATTATTGAATTTAAAGTTTTTAGAATTTCGTGTGTATGTAACCATCTATTACGAGAAGGATAATTTATCTAGGAAATTTAATGTCTCAATCCATGCGACTGTCATTGACATTCATTAGATTTGTTAATATAAAAAAATAAATTATCTTTAAAAGTTCTTATATTTGCTGTATATCAATAATAAAGCTTATTTTATCTCATTTTCATCGAAAAAATGACTTTTTGAAAAAAGACTTCACAAAATGGCCAACATTCAATTATCGGTACAAATATTTATTCATCCTATGCTTTAAAACAATGAAACTATAATAAAATTTTACAAAAATGAGAATGTGTTATATTCGTATGATATTGTATTATCTGTATGTTATTGCGATATAAATGTTTGAAGGGAATTCAAAATTTTGTGTATATGTTTTCAAAGAGAAGCCAATCATTATCAAAGCCAAAAAAAACTCATTGAAATTCTATCGTATAGTCATTAAATATGTTGGGGAGTAAAAGTTCTAACGTGCTACACATTTGTTAACATTAACGTGTTTCCCTCAATATTGAGAGAATAACGTGCTATATCACAAAAATATTTTATGTGCCTCAAATAATAAATG
Organism: Trichomonas gallinae; assembly: GCA_008369845.1. Taxonomy (NCBI): domain Eukaryota; phylum Parabasalia; order Trichomonadida; family Trichomonadidae; genus Trichomonas; species Trichomonas gallinae. The sequence goes on along the minus strand of MRSU01004418.1, from coordinate 23,766 downwards.
AACTTTACAAATTTTTGTGAGAGTTTCTTTAAAAATCGGATTATTCCATCATGATAGATTAACCTAATGGTAGTACTATTAAACAGGTTTAACTAATTTTGTCATTTTTAACCTAGTGACACGCAATATTCATTTACAAATTTTTTATAAAAAAAACCTTCAAATGACAAATTCATATATATCATGAAAATGAATCTGATAGTAGCAATTATAATATTGAACTCTCTTGACGGTTATTCTTTCGTTTGATTGTCGAAATTATTCTAATACTGTCATATACATGAAATAATAACGATAAAGTCCAATAGCATTTCAAATATTTTCATTTGTTTATGAATATTTTCTGCACGTTATACTGTATTGATGCAGATATAAGCAATAAAAATTGTGTACTATCTCCGATGAGTTTTTTCAATGAGTTCTGTCAAATAATGAATTCTTTGTTATCCATTCTTTATTTGTATCCATCGTATTCATTATTTTATATATAGAATAAGGTCTTTCTAACGATAATATCAGAAAAATCACTTCAATATTCAATTTAATTTGTGATCTCTCATGAAATACATGTCCTGTGAGTGTTTTAAGTATTTCTGTTTTACTCAATTTTCAGTTCTTCTTATTAGAAATTGACAACGTTTCAATATGCATTTAAATCATTTGTTTTTAAGGGAGGGTCTCATGACCGAGGTATCTCGCACTAAGGGAAAGTTCACACACGAAGAAGACGAGAAGTTGATGGACATTGTTGAGGAAGTCGGTGAAGACGACTGGGTGAAAGTTGCTCAATTAATGGGAAATAAAAATGCGCGACAATGCCATGATAGGTGGTCTAAGTACTTAAATCCAGAAGTTAATCTCAGCCCATTCACACTGGAGGAAGACATTCTGCTTTTGACGGTGTATAAAAATATCGGACCAAAATGGGTTGCTATATCGAAGTATTTCAAAAATAGGAGTGATGTCTGCGTCAAATCCAGATACAGAGTTCTTAAAAGACGCAGAATTACACTTGATTTATTAAAGAAATATCCAAATATGCAAAGACGTAAAAAACAAAGACAACGCGACCATATCATCAGGAGAAAGACTCCAGAACCAAAAGATGAAGATCTTATCGGCGAATTATTTAATTTTCTAAATTTCAATGAAAAACAATTCATGTTTGTTGATAATTTGGGTTTCTAATATTATTGTTTCAGGCTTAAAATCTTTCAATACTTATTTAAATATTTTTTCTCAACACAATTTTCAAGCAATAATTGGCCTCAAAGTTTAACGATGAAAACTATACAGCTTTTCAAAAATTGAAAAATTAATATGTCCTATGACTCCTTAACTACCTGTGTGCAATGAAGAATCACGACTTTTCTAGCTAAATTTGGAAGTTTTTAAGCGAAAAATAACGATCATTTAAATCTCTTCGAAACCTTGATAATAATGACCGTGATACTATATAGAGCAATGATCGATTAATATTGACCAAAAATTGAAACAAAAAATCTTTCTCAAATTTGAAAAAAAAACTCTCAATTAGCGGGTGTAATTTTTTTTTAATTTGCAGTTGATTAAAAAGATATATACTGGGGTCTTATAGCGAGTCTATTAGTTATATAATTACAATAAGTAAAATCTTTACGTTTGATGAAATTAATCAATTTTGTTGTCTTCGTAAATAGCATGTTTTCTTATGTATTCGTAATCTATTGACTGTATACATTAATTATTAAGTCATCAACCAGTTTGATTGCATGATCATGTAAAAAACATCTCAATCAAATCTGTGTGACGACTGTTAGAGGATAAGAAATGCGGATTCAATCATATAAAAAGAATATAATGATTTAATTGTGATATGATAGTTTTTTATCATGTTTTTTAAAACATTTTGATTAATCATCCAATTTTAATGATAATAATAGGTTTATTTATAATTTAACTGTTGTTTATGCCAAATGTTCAAATATTCCATCTAAATTGGCTGGTTTAGTGAATTAAATCAGTAAATTTGAACGAGATTAATAAGAAATCATCAAATTTAGTTCCGATCATCAAAAATAGCATGTATATGATATGATGAAATCCATAACTTAAGTTTTCATTTATCAATGTGCTAAAATAGAGAAATTTAAAATTATAATTAATATTTCATATTATTGATTTAGGTGTCATATATGAGATTATAATTCCATATATTGAAAATATGCAGTATTCAAATGCCGTAATTCTAATGATAGCAATTTTGTTAATATTTAATTTTTCGTAAATAATGCCATATGAATAATAAAACAGGTAGTTTAACCTATCTTGAGTGTAGTTGAATGTGTTTGTCATCTATAGCAGCAAAGGGAATTCCTCTTTAGAATTCTTATGAGATTATTTTTTGTATACTAATCGTTCAAATATTTAAATTCAAAAATTATCTATCGGTTTTGACGTTTTTGCAATATTTATTCAAGGACATGATCTTCTTGTTCGCGAAAATAACTTAAATTATTTTTAGGATAATGATATTCAATGAGCATTAACAAACAGATTCACAATCTTTTCTTCATATTTTTGATATTTTGCTTATTTTTACTATTTTAAGGCTATTTGTTGTCGATTCAAAGTCCATGAAAACGATGAACTCCCTCAAAAGTTTGGCAACATTTCAGTAAATATGTTTTCCTAGAAGATGTATGCTGCTATTTTTTAGATTTTATTTTTTATAGAAAATGACATTTAACAAAAATTGAAACGAGTCAGTATATATAAAAAAAAATGAGGGATGTAGAGGTCACTCGTATTAAAGAAAAGTTTACACAAGAAGATGATGAGAGATTGCAGGATATTGTGGAAGAAGTGGGAGCAAACAATTGGATGAAAGTTGCAGAATTGATGGGCAATAAAAACTCAAGGCAATGTCACGATAGATGGACAAAGTACCTAAATCCGAGCATAGACTTGAGTCCATTCAGCTTGGAAGAAGATATTCTTTTGTTAACATGTTACAAAAATCTTGGTCCAAAATGGGTTGCAATCTCGAAATATTTTAAAAATAGAAGTGATGTATGTGTTAAATCAAGGTTCAGAGTGCTGAGAAGACGCAGAATTACACTTGACTTATTGAAAAAATACCCAAACATGCAAAGAAGGAATAAGCCAAGAAAAACACAACCAATCATTCGAAGAACTACTTCATTGCAAAATCAAGAAGCTCTGGATGAATTATTTGAGATGATTAGTTTTGATGATAATGAATTCATGTTAGTCCAGAATTTTGAGGAACTCGACTCATAACTGTGTTGTTTACGGGATAAATAAAGATATATTATGTCATTCTACTTGTTTTATCAAAAAAATGCCATTGCTCTCAATACAGAACGATGAAAACTATGAAAAATTGAAAATTGATGATAAACCTTTATCTATTCATTCTAAAGAATCGATCTGCAAAATAAAATTTAAATTACATCATGACTTTTTTTACCCTTTTTGCCGACTGCAAAAGTGGTTTTTTACCCTTTTTACCCCTTTATTTACCCCTTTTTACCCTTATTGCAGGGTTAATCATTTTTTATCCCCTAACTAAGCTATCACTTTTTATGGCGATTTTATATTTTTGCCTGAAACTTATATGAATTAATTACCTACAATGCAAAGATTATAAATATTTTTAAAATCATGCAAAGATTTATTTGAAAATTGATAACGAATAATTAATTCCTCAATTTTCAATATCAAACAAAATATATTAATAATAACAAAAATAAACAAATTACTGTAACTGACTAGATAACATAACAAATGAGCTTTGAATGTTCTTGTTGATAGGTTTAACTAGATATGTAACTCTGTTTCCTTTTCCTTTATGATATACTTGTCCGGGTTCTTCAATGACCAAATCCAAGTGATCGACGAGTTTCTTCGTTTCTTCATAAACCTGAATATTTCCTGGAATATCTGTGCTTTGCAAACGAGCAGCAATGTTAATTGGATCGCCAAATATATCGAATGTTGGCTTATCAGTACCTAAAACACCCCCAATTAATGGTCCTTCTGTGTTTTTTCCAATTCTTACCTCAGGAGATGACTCCAAAGCTGCGTTGATTTCTTCCATCGATTTCAAACAGTCAACACAGTAGAGAAATGATTCTTCTGCGTGCTTAGAAGATTCTTCTTCAGTTGTCAAGAATAAACCAGCTGCTGCCATGTAAACATCACCGAGTAATTTGATCTTTGTGATTGTTTCGTTTTAGAAACATTCTTATCAAATATTGCGAAAACCAAAGAGAGATTTGTCATGATATCGCTTGGAAAAAGAGAAGCAGCATAGTTGGAGAACTTGACAATGTCGATGAAGAAAATTGTTGCTTGAGGAATTGTGAATGAGATACCTTTTTCTTCTCTGTTCAATCTGCATACGATAACTTTAGGAAGGATCTGAAACAACAACTTCTCTGACTTGGCTTTGGCAATTTCTACTTCTTCTCTCTTCTTTTCTTCTTCTAATTCATTTAAAAAAAATTAGTACAAATGAATCAATATTGTTATATGTTTCTGATGATTTCATGGCAATCAATGTTGAATGGAATGGAATAACATCATTGATAAGCTTAACATGCACTTCCCAGAATGGACAAACTTGTCCTTCCTGCATCAAATCTATCTGTGCTTTGACTTTTTACTGGAAGTCTTGTGCAAAAATGTAGGCAATGTTTCTGCCTAGAATTTGATCTGGCTTGAATCCAAGATTTTCCGTGAAACTTGGGTTGATGATTTCAACAATGCCTGCCTGGTTTGTTATATCAATTGCTTCTCTTCCACCGTACAATATTGACTTAGATAATGTCATTGATTCTGTTGATGAACCTTTTGAATTATCCTTCAAGAAACACATCAATTCTTGTGAATCAATGAAAGCTTGAGTATGGAGATGATGAATCAAAACAAAGAGGACTTTTAGTTTGTGATCATCAAGTGTCTGTAAGCCAATGGCAAGAAGAGGAAGATGCATGCGAATATTACACCTTCGACTAAATTCGATAGTGAACTGATTTTAGCAATTTGGAATTGTTCTAAGATTAAATCTTGTATTCTATCTGATGTGGCATCAATATTCGAGAATATGCAACATGTTTGCAGCTCATTCAGACTTCAATGTTCCATGCAAGCTTTCCTTATCTTCGACAAAGCAATAATATACGCAATGTAAGCGCGCGTATCATTGTAAGTGCAGAAATTCCATGCAAAATGATTGATGGAATTTTGAAATATTTGTTATTATGGTAGATTATTATCAATAACCATAAAATTGAAGCAATTCCAACACCAAAACATATGTATGCCATGTCTAAATGTAGTCTTGATATTTCCAATGGGTCTTGGAACGAAACAAGAATGAAAATCCAGTAATAAATGGATTTGTAAGTTCCTGATGTCTTTAAAAACATGTTTGAGTAAACCCAGAAGCATGTAGTCAGTATCTGGAACGCAATTATCGTATCGCACAAAGTAGCAAACCAAGCTGGAAGTTTATTTTGATTATTTTGCAATACCGTTGAAATAACCATAAAAGTTTATTTTGACTAATGAAAAATATTGGATTATAGCATTGGTATATACTCACTGATTCCTTTTGGGCTAATTTTGATTGTTCGGAAATCATCAAAAAGTGACGAGGTAACAGAATAACCTTATGTAAAGAACCTGGAAAAGTGACAGACAAGAATCTACAGTAAAAGTGACATAATTTTTTTAATCTTTACTTTCTGTTGATATATGAGCATCAGTTATATAATAACACTGGTCCAGTTTTAAGTGATAATGATGAATATTCCTATTATGTTTCATATTGTTGGTTTGAAAACCAAAATAATCGATCTATTTACTTAAATTCGTCATTACCTTTAAATTGTGATATATTTGCGTCTACATTTTATAAATGTCTATATGAATTTGGAAATGGAGGCGCAATTTACTATATTTCGAATGGAAATTTTAAAATTAGTCATTCGTGTGGAATACAATGTGCCAACAATGGAACTGGATTAATTAATGGAGGATTTATAAAGGCTGAAAGTAGAAATTATAAAAATCAAACATTTTTGTTATACTTTACTTCATTTCAATCAGACGTAAAATCTTCGTCACTTTCAACTGTATTTTTGGTCAACGGAAAAAGCGAAGTTATTGGTGCCAACTCAACGAATAACAAGAATATAGCTGCTGCTAGTGGTTTTGCTACAGGTATTGTTCATGGTTCAAGTAATTCTTCGTTTTGCAATGTCATCAACAACACAAGTGATACAAATGATGTTCTTGCCTTCTGGTATATGACTGGCTATAAATTTCATCACTGGAATGTTGTAGAAAACAATATAACATATCCTAATGGTATTCTCTGTGCCTATGGATGTGATTTATTTGTCGAAGATTCCTGCTTTTTGCTTAATTTTATTCTCCAGGTTTTCTATGCTGATGTTGGTCAAAGAAACGGAAGTATTTCTTTGACACGTTGTTCCACAGATCAGTTACCTGGTACAATGCCATCTGTATATACTTCTGATATGGGTAATAAGACTTTTTCATTAAAATTCCTTCATGAAAAATTTGAATTATGTGAAATTATCCACATTCCATCTCAGAGTTACGACAACTATCATGATGATGTTATTGATTTGCCTTTCATAGCTTTTGAAGTGTTTATGATGAATGTTTTGGATTAAAATTGGTTTCATAAAAAAATAATTTCAATAGAAAAAGGAAAAAATTGGTACCACTGGGGTTCGAACCCAGGTATCTCTCGATAGTGGGGCTTAAATCCACCGCCTTGGACCACTCGGCCATAGTACCTTGTCTTTTAAATTTAAAAATCAGTCCTTATGATATAATCAGAGTAATTTTTAATATTGAATTTTTCATTCTCATAAGATGTGCTTAATCGGTTTATGCACTTTACCAATGGACATAGATCTATAACTTCACATCGTGGTCGTTTTTCATAATACCACAATCAATCCAGAATATTTTAACATATTTCTTGGCTTATAAGTTAAAATGTCTTATAATTCACATCATATATCTTTACATGTCGAAATATTCATACTTGTGAATCAATATTGTTCCATCTTTTCAAGATCAAATTGTATTTTGCTGAATGATGATACTTGATGAAAAACAATAAGCGAGACATATTATTTATTTCTTTGGTTATAAATTCTTTGATCCTGAACTTTAACTAATCCATGTTATATAATATTTTCGGAATGTAAGAAACAAAAATTTAAAAAAATGGTACCACTGGGGTTCGAACCCAGGCATCTCTCGATAGTGGGACTTGAATCCACCGCCTTGGACCACTCGGCCATAGTACCTTGACATTTACTATAATGAAATTGTATTTGTGATAATTACTAGCAACTTTTCAATTCATTTTTTCGTGTGTTCCAATATCCATGGAAAAATGGGCTATGCTTTAAAAAAACAAAATATTTAACTAATATAATAACTCACATAGTAAGAACTTCTCTTACTTTTGCAACAAATTCACTTATATCTTCTGTTCCATTCTTATACTTGGAATATGCCAATCCATACCATGCCTGTGCAATCTGTTTGTTGAATGGAACTTTTGTGCCTTCAAGGAATTGATCACCAGCCCATTCATAAATTTTTCCAGACTTCCATGAGATATCTAAGAACTTCGCAGCCCTCTGCAGCCATATATCATCATTGCATGATGCAGCGAGATGCAGCAAAGCAAGAGGATCGGTTGCACATTGAGCGAAATAATAACAAGCGGAATCTGGTTTTGCTTGGAATCCAAGGCCGTGGAATAGCATGATTCCAGCCATAAGAGAACATGTTCGGCATCCTTTCTTGCTTCCAGCCTCGAAAAATTCTAATGCTGCCTTGAAATCGTCGAGTAAATAAGAAATGAAGCCGATAATTGCATAATCTGTATCACGTGGGTATTTATACTTCGATTGCCAAAGTTTTGACTCGCAAATTCCTTTTGGTGAGATTTCATTCAATGTTTTCAGCGCAAGTGCAGCCAAATTCAAGTTTCTGTCCGAAAAATTAGCAGATGTGTACTGAAAAGCAAGTAGCAGAAGCCTTGTCCTATTCGTTGATGGATAAAAAGCTGGAGAAGGTTTATCAACAAATCCAGGCTCAGATGGATAGTTTGGAGAGTCTTCGTGACTATATGTAATGGAAGTGAGGTGCTGAAGGAGTTTTTGTGTGTTATCTATTTGTCCGAATGGATCTGATAAAGTTAATAAATTTGCTGCAGCAGCGAAAGGAGGTAATGTGCTATCTCTATGCCTTGTAGCACTTAATAACGAAGAAAATGGCTGTGCTTGTGGAATACGAATGTTAAAACGCGTTTTCAACTGTTCCCAAATTGCAAGAATATTTTTCTCATTTGGTTTTGTAAGAGCGTCGATCATTAAAAGCACAGACTCTTTATCCCCAGAAGCAGCTGCTAATCTAAGCATTTTCTTGCTTTCTTCAGGCTGATCAAATTTCTTAAAAATTTCTGCGCATTTTTTCGCTGATGAAATACTCTGTGTCTCTTTGTAATGGCGTAAATAGTACTGTAACGCTTGTAATTGCATTCCATATTCATTATACAAATCTCCAATAAGATATAAAGCGTCAGAAGAGCCACTACTTAAAGCTCGCTTAAACCATTTAAGGGCCTCTTTAAAAACATTAATATTTTGATCTGGAATTGATGAAGAAAATTTTTGATAAAGAATTCCAATCGCGTTCATTGCTATTGTACTTCCTCTCTGTGCTGCCAATTGGAAGAAATAGAGGGCAGATGGGACGTTTTCAAGTGAGTTCGCTAAAATTCCGAAAAATAAAGGAATTCCTGGGTTTGGTATTTCTATGAATGCTGATAATAACGTAATTGTTTGTTTTGTTGATTTCCTTATTCTAGGATTTTGGCCATTTAAGCACATAAATCCTAAATCGACATAAATTAATGAATCTCGTTGCTTTCGAAGTTCTTCTGAAGATAATATTGTTGGTTCCTTTCTTATAATCTGTTGGCTGTAGAAAGGATCTTCGACATGCAAAATTAATTGTGGTGAAGGAGGAATTAGCATTATAGATTTTTGACGTTTATTAGATTTTACATGTCAAATTATATTGAAAAGTTTATTTGTCAAAATATAATTTTTGTGATATTTACATGGCAAAAAATTAATATTAGTTTACATGTCAAATAATATTCATTTATGAAATTTTACATGTCAAGATATAATTTACACGACATTTATACATTTTACATGTCAAATATTTTCGTTGATATTATTCACGACTATATATTAGAAATTGCTTATAATGGTAAAGAGTATAGGGTTCAGAAATATATAAACAATAGTATTTAATAATATAATTAATCTATATCCGCATGGTAATCGAAGTATGCATTGTCAACAAGAGATTTTTCATCATGTTGGTCTTTCGTGTGCTGAATAACTGCTTTCTTGAAGTTAACAATGCATATCAAAACTAAAGGAATAAAAACTAACAAAGTAAATAATACAATAATGATAATTGTTGTAAGAGTGAAAATGATTGGTTTCACACGTCCAACATAATGTTGTGGTGTGAATTCTGGATAATTTTGTCTTGTAAGCGAAAATGGACTCGCTGATGTTACTTTTTCAGGAACTTTTGTATGAAGTTTGTTAATAACTGGTGGTGTGTAGTCATCTTCTGGAATATCAGGCGCTGTGGGTCTTGGAAGTGGAATTGGGGTTGGAGTAACTACATTAAAACAAGTTTCGAGTGTGATAGGCATAACATCGTTCATACTGACAGTTTCTACAGAGTAAAACGTTATTTGAGTGTTTGGACCAATGGAATTAATCATTCTAATGTCATTAGAACCGCAATAGTAAATTGATATGGAAGAAACATTAGCTAGCGAATATTTTTCGAATTTTTCCATTTTGTTTGGCAAATATAATGTGTGGAGTTTTGGACATTCTAAAAATAGTGAATTTGCAAGAGATTTCAAATTTGATTTTGATAAATCTGCAATTTCAAGCTTTCTAAGATATGCGAAAACGCATGTTTCAATCACTGATTGCAAACCTAATATGATTTTCTGTATTTTTTCGCAATAAGCAAAAGAATGATCAGCAATGAAGTCTCCACTGCTTTGTAAATCAATGACAGCAAAGTCCGGATATTTTTCGTGGTTAATATCACCGATAAGTTTAAGATTGACACATTTGTAAAAATTATATCCTGTTGTGTTTGTCATTGATTTAATTCCTGGGAATATTGCGTATTCTAAACTTGAACAGTTGTAAAATGTCCTGGAATTGATCGTAATAAAGTCACTTAAAATGATTGATTTCAAATTGATGCAATTTTCAAAGATCGAGTATCCAAATGTGAGTTGTACTGGAGGCATCCTGATTTGTTCAAGATTGATGCAGTCTTTAAACATTTCGCTCGAAAATTTATCAATTTCCGTTGATCTTGAAAAATCTGCAATTCTCAGCTTAGAATTTGTAAATACGCACTTTCCTAATGTGTTTAAGGATCTTGGTGTAGTAATTATATCAATATCTGAATTTTGAAATGTATAATCAGAAATTGTCGTTAAAGTGTCTGGTAATTGGATTTCTTTAATACCCGATCCATAGAAAGCCATTACTCCAATGGTTTCAAGCCTTGTAAATTGAAGATTTAATTTTTCTAGAGATTTCGTATTTGCAAAGGCTTCATTACTAATTGATGACAAAAATCTTGGAATCAAAATCATGGACAAGGATTTGCATCCCTTGAATGCATAAGGGCCAATATTACTAACTGACATTTCGAGATTTATCATTACAATATCAGGACAGTCCATTAATAGTCCCTCCGGTATTGTCTCATCCCTTAGAGTAATTTCGAAATTTCCTAATATTCCTGCGAAAGAATAATTCGTAAATGAAGTAATACGACTAATTAATGATGACTTAATTTTTGTTTGGTAGAATACATAGCTTCCTAAGGAAGGTGCTGCTATTAAGTTTAGGTCTTCTAAATTCGAACAATAGGCAAATATGTAATCAGGCAAGAATTGAACTGTACATTTGGATAAATCGATTGATTTTAGCGATGAGCAGTTATAAAATCCATAAGTTGCTTGAGAAAGATCGATCTCATGATCAAAAAGAAATGTTTCAAGGGAAATGCAATGTTTGAAAACGGCAAATGGTAATTTTATGATGCTATTAGGAAGAATAATTTGTTTTAAGCTCGTCATTGATTCAAATGTAGATTCGGGAAGAAAATTTATCTTCGTTTGTGCAAAATCAACGTTTTCTATGTGTGAGTATGGTCCATGGAATGAACCTATTTGTTGCAAAGATGATGGATACGAAAAATAACGGACACGAACATATGAAAATGCGTATTTTGCAATAGAAATTATATCTAAGGTGGTATCATTGAATTCTATGGTACTTTCGAGCGTTATTTTATCTATTACATCATTGTTCGATGTTGAAAGATTTAAAATTTCGGCAGAATGATTTGATGTGCTTATAAATATGGTATAACTTGTTGACTCTGATACAGTAGTCGTAATCTCGTAAATGGGTCCTTCTCTATAATTTTCCTTTATTTTATAAAGAAGAAGAAAAAAAGGTATCATAAAAATCTGATATTTTGTCAAATAAATAATTTACATGTCAGTAAATTTTAAAATGAATTTTGATAATTTAATCCATGAATTTATATTATGTTGCTTATATGGATTCTATTCATATAAGTTTTATTGTATTTCATCAAAAACAAACAAATTTTATATTATCAAACAAACAAATCTATAAGTTTCTATCTATAGTATTAAAGGTTAGCTCATAAGCTTACTAATTATCTTCCTTTTTCTTGAGCTCGAATTGAAATTCTTTTTCAGGATCAACTAATGGATAGATTCCATTTGTGATCAGTAAACTATTACATGCTTGTGTTGGATTGATGTTTATATCTGTTCCAAGAAGCATTAACATGTGTTGAGTAATATTCACGAATGATGGTGCATTTTGTCTTTTAACTCGATCTAAATTGCCAATTTCAGTCTGAATAATCTTTTGTTCGCGCAATTTACTAGTATCTGATTCCGATTTTTGTGCTTTAGTCTGTACAGTAGGATTTTCTTCACCCTTTTGAAGGTATTCTTCTGGTATACTCGGATAAAATACTGGAATATATGGTTTTGATTGGTTTTGTGGCCGATTAATTGGAAACCTTTGTGGTGGATGAGTTTTGATTTCATTTGATTTGATTTGTTGCTTGTAAAACTGTGGAACAAATGGTTCTGGGTAATTTGGAATGAATTTGTAGTTAAGCTTAGATTGATCTAATTCGCTGATATAAGTTGTTAGAGTTTTGACATTTTCATTCGTTTTGTCTCGTAATGCAGTAAACAGATCATAACCATTTACTTCAGTTCTTCGTGCAGAAATGGCAATTAAAGAAGAAAATTTGCTAATATCGCCTAGATAATCAACAACTGCATCAACAAATATATCCAAAGCTGTTTCTGATATCTTCGAGAATCCATTTTCAACTGCATTTCGAGCGATAATTATTCTTAATATCTTATGTGTATAATCATCCATTATTTTATGAACAATTTAAGGCTAAAATTGAAGTAAATGAATAAAACATCCCTTAAAGAAAAATTACCAAAGTAAAATCAAAATTGTTTTGTAAATTGAATTTGTCAAAAAGTGTTGATTACATGGCAAAATTCTGATTTACATGGCAATGTTTTCAAAATTCAAATCTCAAAAATATATCATTTATATGACACAAATTACGTAGAAATAAAACTTCGCAAAAAAAAAGGGATAAAAATGTTTTGTAAATTTATAATGTCAAAAATATATAATTTTGTGACAAAAATATAATTTACGTGACAATAAAAATTGAATATTTTACGTGTCAATTACTAACATTTACGTGTCATTTTTAGAATTAGATTCATTTTCATTATTATAGTTCAATAGGCTATTAAAATCCAAAAGAAAATTTTTATGGAAAAAAAATTCTAAAAAAAAATATATGACTCAGCCTCTTACTGAATTTATCTGTGCAGTGAGAATTGCTGACAACATTGAACAGGAGAAATTCATTATTGCGACCGAAAAAGCACAAATTCGAGCCTATTTGAGGAAATGCACACCCGAAATGAGACCTCGAATTGTATCTAAGATTATTTTCTTGGATATGTTGGGTGAGAACCCTGCTTGGGGCCAAATGGAGACGATTACGTTAATGACAGATGACAGATTCTCATATAAAAGAGTCGGATATATCGGCGCAACGATTTTGCTTGATGAAAGCGCTGAATTGACGGTCCTTGTAACACAGACATTACTCAAAGATCTGGAAAATCCGGATCCAAATATCCAAAACCTTTCTTTAACATTTATTGCTAATCTTGGCTCCCATGAAGTTTGCAGATCAGTAACGACAGCTGTTCAGAAGCTTCTTCCATCTCCTATACCTTCTGTCCAGAAGCATGCAGGAATGGCGGCAGCTCGAATCATTTCTAAACACCCAGACTTAGCAGAATCATTCAAGAACTCAGTTCAATCTCTCCTCAACTCAAGCAACCATGGCGTCATATTATCAGGCATGAATTTAACTCTACAAATGATTCGCTCTGAACCACGTTTAGCGCAAGTATGGCATCAGTTCAACATTCCATTCACCAAAATACTTAAAAGCCTCGTTCACACAAGGCCGTCGCCTGAATTTGCTTCAGGAATTTACAATGATCCATTTATGCAAATTAAAGCAATGCAAGCACTCGCATTACTCAAGAAACGCAACGATGAGCTGGAAACAATCCTCCAGAGCATCATTTCAACTACAGAATACAAAAGAAATACAGGCAGAGCTTTGCTGTATCAAGCTGTCGAAACTGTCTGCGCTATTACAAAGAAGGCATCTCTCCGTGGGCACGGATTCAATCAGATTGGACGCTTGCTCTCGATGAAAGATCCGAATATTCTTTATTCAGCTTTATCTGCCTATGCACGCATTTTATCCAACGACCCACGCATTATAGCAAGAGGAGGAGCTGATTCTATGGCCATTCAACGCTATAAAAACGCGATTGTTAAATGTTTGGATAATAAGGATCCATCAGTCCGCCGTCGTGCTTTGGATGTTATTTCCGCACTTATCGATGAAAAGAATGTCGAGACTCTTATACCAGAAATTCTTGGATTCGTTAAATTATCTGATGCTGAATTCCGTGCTGAATTAATTTCTAAGATCTACACGGCAACACAGAAGTTTGCACCAACTCTGCAGTGGAACTTCGATACAGTCCACAAGATTCTCATCGATAGTGGAAATTACGTCAGCCCAGACATTGTCGCTTCTTTCTGCGAACTCATTACAAAGAACCCGAAGCTTCACTCGCACGCAGTACAAAGACTTTCAGAGAGCCTCCTCCACTACAGCGAGAACCAGAGCCTGGTCCAAGTTTCAGCATTCGTCATCGGCGAATTCGCTGAAGATTCCAAGAACGTCGAGACACTTGCTAAGATCGTCAACCTCCCACAGACATCAGTTGAGACCCGCCTTTATATCATCATGGCAGTTTCAAAGCTCGCGGCTAGATTCCACGATTGCAAAGATGCAGTTTTGCAGATCTTGGGCGAACTATCCAAATCAAATGCTTTGGAGGTCCAGCAGCGTGCAGGTGAAATGCTCAAGCTCCTCCAGTTTGGTCAAGTAGGTGAGCAGCTTCTCGCTCCAATTGCTGTTGGTGCTGACAACGAAATCGACGAAAAAGCAGTCGCAATCAACGAAGCTCCAGAGATGGCCAAAGCTGACGACGACCTTCTCCTCAACTTACTCGATACAAACGCGCCAGCCAAGCCATCCAACCCGCAGCCAGCCCTGGACATCCTCGGACTTGGCCCATCTACTCCTTCCAATCCACAGCCGAAACCACAAAACGCAGCACCGCCATCTGCCCTCGACCTTCTTGGTCTTGGTCCATCTACACCTGCTACTCCTTCTCCCGCTCAGCCAGTCATCGCTCAGCAGCCACCGAAGCCAGTGCCAATCCAGCAACCACAATCACATCCTCAGCAGCCACCACATCCACAGCCAAAGGGTCCTGTTCCAGTTCTGGATATGTCGGATGTCACTTTGTATGGCCAGAGCCAAGTTAATGCTAATGATTCTCGCCAGACGATGATTAAATTGACGGCTGTCTCAAAGATGAACAAGGAGTTCACCAATTTCGTTATTGCAGTTCAAGCTATTCAAGGCTGCCAGGTGAAGATGCAGGCACCATCCGGCAATGTTTGCGGACCAAACAAGCCAGTAAGTGTCATTGTTTTCCATTTCAACCCAGCCGATGTTCCATTCCACCTCAATGTTAAGCTATCTTACAACTACGGAGCTATGCCAGTCACTGATACTGGTGCTATCAAGTCTCTCCCGTAAATATTTTTTGTCCTTTTTTTTATAAACTTCGAAATAAAGTTGCATGAAATATATTTTTTTATTTGATAACAGAATAGTTGTATCCACTCAATAAACTCATTCAGACATTTTAAACTAATTCCTTGGGGTTTTGCAGACACTCTAACATGAGCAAATATTATAACCAAGATATATAATTTTGATGATAAAAAACAAACAAAAGATTTTATTTTTCAGGATTTTGATGTTTTCTTTCAGGAAAAACAGGAGTCATTTTTGTGACTTCGTATGTCCAATCCTTTTCTTCTGGGAGTTTTGGTGCCCACGTTCCTCCATGTTTAAGTAGTTCTTCTTTGATTTTTTGCTTCTTTTCATTGTAAACCAGGTTTTGCAGTTTTGCATCACCAAATTTTATTTCGCTGATTCCTTTCCTCAAGCAATATCTTCTCAGCATCATTGCATCGCAAACAGTTCCCATGAACCTGGGATTCTCCTGATTCTTAGGAATAACACCAAATCTTCGTCCGAACTTCGGCTGAATCAATTCGTAATCTTCTCCGATGCAATAAGAGACGGAAGAAGCAGCTGGTGAACTTGACATCTGCTTCCATTCTGTTGCACCGCAGAATATCTTCACTGTTGGCGGCTGGTCGAGTCTCCAGAAGAAGGATCTCGTGCATGAATCAATGTTCCCTCCGCCGACGCAAATCGACGAAATTTTGACAGTGTCAACAAAAGATGACAAAAAGTTCCCTTCGAGGCCGCAATGTATCCATGTCGTTATCTTATCGGAACAGGACATAACTGGGGACCTAGAACCTCGACCTGGCTTCCCACGTACGATGTTTGGAGGCGATGATGCCAGCTGGCTCTGATCCCAGCCGAATGGTTTCGCGCCTGTCTCCACTAAAACACCATCTTGCTTGCAGTGGACGCAGCAGTCGCCGCACGGAGGTGTGCTCGTGTAAAAATGGATGGAAAACTCTGGCGGAAGGTGTCTTTCCTTGAATAAGCCGTCTAATTCAGACCATATCCATTTTTGAAAGCATCGATGAGCTAAAATTTCAGCGTGACAATCATGAACAAATATTGGACCTATGTTTTTATCCTTTTCTCTTTGATCTCCTGACATTAGTTTTGTTCCAGTTGCTAAAGATAAGACTTTGAGTGTTGAATCTTTTTCGTTATAAAGCAAAAATCCTGCCAAAACAGAATTATCGACATCTCCCTTGATTTTCAATTTGTTGTACTGCCCAATAACAGCACTTTCCACTGACGAAAACCAAGTATCATCATACATGAAGAATTTATGTGGCAAAAATATAATTTACGTGGCAAAATCAAAAAAGTTCATGAACGAATCAGTGACAACAGAAGATATTCGAGACTTTGTTAACAGGCTTCCTGTTCTACAGTTCCAATATCGACACGTTTTGACAGCTTATTCGGAGTTTGTTTCTCATAATGTTATGACTCCAGAAGAACCAATGAAATTTAAGCCAAAATACTTCAAAAAGAGGCAGAATGCTACACCTGGTAGAAGTCCTTGGACCGATGAAGAACTTGATGTTCTTTTTGAAGCAGTTAGAAAATATGGAAAGAAGTGGAACGTAATATATCAAAACTATCCGATCTTCAGCAGAAATGGAAAGACAACGAATCATTTATCAGGGAAATTCAGCAAATTAAAAGATCTTCCAAAATGGCGCGATCTCGATGTTTAAATTTTTGGACTAAGATGCATTGGTTTTTAATTACTAGGAGAATGCTATCAATTTATATTCAATTTTTTGAACAGATTTCAATACGATAATTTATGATATCGAATTATAACAATTTACTAGCTATGCAGATACCGTGCTATTGGCATGAGAAATAGCACTAGTTTTACTGTAATGATGATATTTGATTATCAAACAGAAATATTACTCGGTTAATCCTTCCAACTCGCCAAAAATGTTTTATATTCGAACCGTGGCAGTGGTTTTTGCTGCAATAGATATTTATCTTATTTTTTAGAAATCGAATAAATGTCATTATACAAAACAAACCATCACAGTTAGTATGGTGTGCTATGTAGTTTTTGTGAATATTTTATCGTGAATTACAAATAATAAAATTATGTAAGAGAAGTGAAGTTAAAAATAGTTCGAAAAAAGTAGTGTAGTAAGAATGATAAGACGTTTTGTATCCTTTTACTTGCTAGTGGCCTTCTTGAAGTCCATCTCACACTTCTTTTCGAAGGCTTCTGTCATAACAAATGCGCGCTGGTGCTTTGCTGTACCGACAAGACCAGTTTCGTCGAAAACTTCGATCTCAAAATCGAGTTTCTTTGGTGAAATTTCTTTCAGTTTAGCGATAGCAGTAACATTAGCGCCCAAAGCTGATGGCTTCTTGTGGCGGAGGTCGAGGTGGATGCCAACAGATGTCTGTCCTTGCTTGTAAGTGCCTTGTGGAATAGCATTGCAAGCAGCTTCTTCCATAAGAGCGCCCATAATAGCTGTAGACATAACATTGGCTGTGCCGGTCTTCATAGCTGGTGCAAGATGCTCCTTGGCGACGCGAAGTGTTGCTTTGCCTGTTGACATTCAAATTTTTCCAAAAGTGACAAGAATTGATAACTTTACAAAAATAACCTTTTTCTAAAACATACCTATTGTTATTGTTATTTAAATTTTATATGTTTTTTAATTTTTCGGTTTTTCATTATTGAATATCGTAAAATGCCGATTGATGTAATATGCTGGAAATGCATAAATAATTGGATCTTTCGAGTTAAAAATTCGAAAAATCCCGTTTTTATTTCAAATTTTTCGAAAATTCTAAAAAATTAAGGTTTTTCAATAAAATTACCAAAAACATTTTCGAAATGGCGCGAACGAAGAAGACAGAATTGTATAAAACATACAAAGTTTCTGCGGAGGAAGAGGAAAAAATACAGCGAGATGATCCTTCTGTTATTACTAAAAGCTTAGTCTCAGATCATGGAGCAGCTCGATCATTCTTCCTTTTGATTTTAAAACATGATGCATTGAAGTGCATGATACAACTCAATCAGTGCACCAATAAAGATATTATTCTATATTGTCCGCAAGATATTAATGTTTCGAGAAAAATGATTTTATTACTATTCGATTTGTTCGACATGAAGGTCTTTAAAATGGGTATACAGATATGCTTACAAATTGCTCTAGAGTTCGTTAAAAAATCCAATATTTGTTTTGATCTCGATATATTGACTCATATATTTGATACTTCAATTAAAAGAAACGATTTAGAAGCAGTCACATACATAGCAGATAATTACTCGCGATTTAATTTTATGTTTTTTATAGACATTAGTCGAAAAACACACAATATTACTCCAGAAATGTTTCTTTTACTTGTTTCTAGAGGCTTAGTCAACGATATTCCTGTAGTACCCGCAAAATTCATCGAAGAAAACAAAATTGACGAGATTAACATATTAATCAATGAATATCATTACATTCTTGATTTCAGCGCTGTTGGAACTCAGTCAATTCGCACAATGATAAAGAACAACTCATTTGAAATTACAAAGCTTGCAATTAAATGTGGAGCCCTAGATAAGTATTTTTCGATTATTTTAAATGATTGCACATTATTCAACTGCGAAGACCTGCTTGATTGCATTCTAGAAGACGCCAAGGATAGACTCAAACCATGTTCAGCGAATAAAGCTCTTGTTTCGGCAGCAAATTTAGGAAGAATTTCAATATTTAAAAAATTGCTCAATTCTTTGCTTGTTGACATAAATTACGTGAAGAGGGCCAAAGAAAAAGCATACGAATCAGGATATGACGAAATCGTCGAAATTATTGAAAATGATTTACCAGAATGTATTCCTTTAACAACACCAAAGGGGTACATAGAAGAGATAGATGATAAAGATGCAGATGCAGATGCACCAGCGAAAGAATAAAATTTCCATGAATAAAATTTTGTTGTATTTTTAGTTTAACTTATTCATAACCAATTTTCTAGCACAAATAAACCGAAATTCAACAAAAATATTTTAAAAACAAAGAAAAAATCAAATTTTTAAAAATTTCCCATGAATTCATATATAGTTAGAGATGAAAAAGAAGAAAATAGAATTTATTCGACTTTACATTTTTATGAAATATTTTTTGGGGTTTTACATTATTAATCAGGGGTTAATAAATAAAAAAATGAGCAATCAGCCTCTCTGGCTAAAGAAAGTCAACGAGCTTCTGAAGAAGAGCTACTCACTCGACCTTTCCGGAGAGAATATCACTGATATTAAACTTTTTCCCAGGACAACGGCATTAAAACATTTGAATTTGTCGTACACACAGCTCAAATCCTTGCAAGGAATGAAGGCCCAAAAAGCCATTCAATCTCTCAACATCGAAGGTTCGTCAATTTCAAGCTTTGCTGGTTTTTCAGCTTTGAAAAATTTGTCGAATATTACATTAAAACGCTCGTTAGTCGAGAAATTCGAGAACTACCAGATTAGTTTGCTCATTGTCTGCCCCAATATCCACACAATAGACGGAAGAATTGTGAAATCGTCGACAAGAATGATTGCACAAAAATTGGCTGAGAATCCACTCGTTCCAAAACTCGTAAACCTCGGATGGATGGCTACATATCCTATTGAGGATGAAGAAATCGAGGATCTTGCAAAGGAATTCGGAATTCAGGATTCTCACCTAGCAGCAACTCATTATCACGGCGCCCAACAGGGTGATTTGTTCGAAGACGAGTTGAGGAGGATCGATGAGGAGCACAACAGGATTGTCGAAGAGGCTAAAATTTCATGTGGTTTTGCAGCACCTGATATGGACGAACAAGAGTTCCAGGAAGAGGAAGTAGAGCCAGAGCCACAAACAAGGGGAATCGAATCGGACGAATTACAGCAATATGACTCTCCTAATTACTCGTTATTAGAGAGAGTTGCCACAATCTTGGCGTACGCTGGCCAACAAATCGATAATAAGAATTTACAAGAATCTGTACTTCGCTGCGTTGAGGCATTATGCGAAAAGAACTACGATACATTGAATAATTTAGCCGAGCAATATAATGGCGAAGAAGAAATGATAAATGAAGAGGACGGCGATTTCGACATCGCAGAGAAATTAAATGAGATCGATGAAGAAGAGGAAATTAATCTTGACGAAGTTGATCAAGAAGATATTGCTAAAATACTTGCAGAAGAAGATACTGAAGAAGAAGAGGAGCATAACAATGCAGAAAATACTGAAAATGCCAAAGATGAAATTGCAACTCCAGGAGAAGAAGTGCACAAAGAAGCAGAAGAAGAGCACAAACAGGAAGAGGAAGAACAAAAGGAAGAAAATACACAAATCGCCGCGGAAGAAGAAGAACATAAGGAAGAAAAACCCAATGCTGAGGAAGAAGAAGTTGGAATACCAGAGGTAAAGAATGAGAAGGAAGAGAAGGACGAAGAAGGCTTACCGGATTTAGAATTCGATTTATAAACAAATGTTCATCACACCAAATTGGTAAATATTTATTCTTTTGTAAATTCATTTTGGCCTTTTCGATGATAAGCATGAAGATTTATAATATTTTATAATCATTTTAGTTCAATGTTGTTTGTTTTATTTTTATCCAAAATTTCGGATATAAAATTAACCAGCGGCATTGAGCAAAATCAGCTCAAAAGGTTCGAGAGAAATATTATTTGGAACAATGGTAAGTTTAAATGCCTCGATGGAAAAAAGAAAATTTCTACCTCGCAAATTAACGATGATTTTTCCGATTGTAGCGATGGATCGGATGAACCTTCGACATCGGTATCAAGTGAAAGCATGTTTTACTGCAAAAACGATGGATTTATTCCAAAATTAATTCCAAAATGGTCTGTTAATGATGGGATTTGCGATTGCTGCGATGGATCCGATGAGCAAAATACTAATATAACTGGTTGCGCAAATACATGCCTCGATTTAAGCAAGAAAGTATTATTATTGCAAACAAATCTAAGAAATCATATGTCTGCAGGAATCAAACTAAAATTCGGGGAAAATATTGAAAAAGAAATCAGATACCAGTGGCTGATAAGTAAAATAAGCGAAAATAAAACAAAAAGCAACAATTTAATTCAAACAATAAAAAAGCAAATAAATAAAGATTACGTTGATAAGTTTGCAGAATACCAGAGGCAAACTGTGCAATCAAAACTCGAATCTTCACGTAAAGACCGAAATGGAAAAAATCAGATTCAAGAGAATTTCGTTGTATCATTAGGTAGATACAAAGTTAACTACAGAAATGATGTAACCTATGATAATCAAAGACTTGGAAAATTCTCGAATGAAAAAGACGGAACATCGCATTATGTAGACGGCGAATACTGTTGGCTTATCCATGGTGGTAAGAGCACTGATATTGATGAGTTCTGCTGGGACTCAAATAAACTTGTTTCAATGGTAGAATATTCAAACTGCAAATATAAAGGTGTATTGCTTACCCCTCATGCTTGCAACAAAAATTCTCTCGAGAATTTGTCTAAAATGACAACTGATGAGGTTTTTTCTTTCGCTGATATGATTGGATTCAAATAATTATAAATGTTCTGTTTTTTTTTGGCTTATTATTTTTGTGTTATTTCCAAATACCTTGTTATTCAGCAAATATTAGAAGTTTTTCAATGGATATTTTTTCTATTCGTGCATAGATTAGAATGTACCGCTCTAGTTATCTTTGGCTGGATTCTTTCACGAGCCTTATACTGTGAAACGCCATGCTTAGGCTTCAATATATGTGGTAGAGCTTGAATTGATTTTTTACATTCGACTGATTCCAATAAAATTGATGAAGATAAAGTAGATTTTGTTGTACATGGTAGGAGCCAGTCATAAACGAAGTCGTAGACATAATTCTGCTTGATAAACAATTTTCTGAATTTCTTTCGATATTTTGCATAATCCGGCCTATCTTCAAAACCGAGGGATCGAGCATATGTTAAAAATCGCGCAAATTCGTTTGGTAGTCCTTCACATAATTGTTCAATCGGAGTATTAATTTTTAAATCGCGAATTGTCTGATTTTTCTCAGTCTTGTTGGCCGCTTTTATATTCTCCCACGGTAGCTTGCCTTTAAGAAAATAAATCAATACATATGCAATGCTTTCCATATCATCACGACGGGATTGTTCATGACCTAAATGGGAGTTGATCGAAGTATACCTTGCTGTTCCAGCCATAGACTTTCCAGTGCAGAATTTTATATGCTCATGCGTGTATTTATCGCAGTAGAGCTTCGAAATACCCATATCTATCATGTATATCTGATTTGATTTTCTTCCTCTTCCAATAACGAAGTTTTCTGGTTTAATATCTCGATGAATTAAATTTTTGTTATGGAGATATTCGATTCTTGTGAGCATTTGATCAGCAATCATGAGGACAGTTTTCAAAGAAAAGATGTTATTGCGCTCGATAAACAAATTTTGAAGAGATTTTCCTAACAAATCCATAACTAAAGCATTTTGATTTTCATCTGTACCATAATATTTAATGTTAGGTATTCCTACACCACCTTGGAGAAGTCTGTATATAGTTGATTCATTTTTCAAGAGTTGAATTTTGGTATTTTTTGATTCAAGCTTGACAGCAACTTCTTCTGATGTATTTACGTTTTCAGCTATATATATCTCGCCAAAACTTCCGCCACCAAGCTTTTCACCGAGGAGATATCTTGACCCCAGTGCAGAGGTCATTTGGTAACGTATAAAAATTTTTGACATCAATTCTTCATATTTCATCTCTTTATACAATGTAAAACTATTTGAAAGTTGAATTTTTCAAAGTGGCAAACGTTGAAAATTTTGGCAAAAAATAAAAATGTATGATTTTTATTTAAGCTCCACACTACATCTTTTTAACAGTTTATCTACTTAAACACATTAAAACATTGACACTGGCCAATATTGCTTGGAATACTAATCAAAATCAATCAATAGTCAACATACAATATTCTTTAATTATAACAAGAATATCCGAAAAATTCGTGAAAACAAACCTCAGATTGATCTCCCAATGAATTATTCACCATTTAAATGGTGACCAATTAATGCCAAAGGAAGTTAAAACTAGATGAGTACATTTTTCCCAACAATTACTCTCATTATTGCCGCATTATAGCATCCTATGCCAAAGCACTGTTCCCAAATGACAATATTTCTACGCAAAAGGAGCGGTAAACAAACTTTTTCGGTCGAATTTTGTCTCGGCGTCTCGTGGCGTCTTGAGTGTAAACCATTCAATTTTTGAATGGTTTATTTGTCTCGAG
>MRSU01004413.1:0-23209 GCA_008369845.1 Trichomonas gallinae | reverse complement strand
TGATATTCTTTTTTTCCCTTATCATTTCTATACTTATCATCTATCTTGTCTTCACTTTGCTGCTTCTATATTCACATATTTTCTACATCATTTCTTCCTTATCTATTTGTGCGAGGATTTCACTGTAAAATTCAAAAATGAATCGAAATTATTTCTTAATGCCTTCCATAAAACATTATCTGTTGAATATTTGACTTGAATCTGCATGAAAAACCAGCAACTCCACAACTTAACTGTTTACATGTCAAAAAATTGAAAATGTGATATTTACTTGTCATATTATATTTAAAACGTATATTTACATGTCAGAATGATTTTTATTTGTCACTTTTTATAGATTATGAATGATGATGAAATTAACTCAATAACATTTGATCCTTTTACAAGATATATTGCTGTTTCAATGAAGACCTCCACTGCTATATATTCAGTGGAGCCTCTTCACAGAACTTTCAAAAAAGATTTTTTAAATCTTAAAATTGGACATATTACAATTTCACCAGATGGAAACACTGTAGTTTTCACTGCTATAGCAAATACTGGCGATCAGCAGAAACATTCTGTATATATTTATAGCACGTATTTCGATGAGCCTGAAAATCAATTAGAATTTGCTGAACCTATTCAAAGCATCGTGTTAAGGAAAAATCATATTCTTATTGTGCTTGCAAACAGTATTTGTGCCTATGATATCAGAAATAAAGTGATTTATTACGAACAAATCACAGCACCTAATGTAAATGGTGCTGGTGATATTTCTTTGGATGAAGAAAATCCAATTGTTGCAGTTTGTGGACTTATTCCTGGTGCAATTAGAGTTTCTTTCATGTCAGATGAATCTCCAATACTTTTCAACGCGCATGAGCATCCAATATCAATGATTAGGTTCTCAAAAGATGCCTCACTACTCGCAACTGCAAGCTGTGAAGGAACAATAATCCGAGTTTTTGATGCTGTTACAGGAATGCCATTAAAAGCATTTAGAAGGGGTTCAATACCTACACATATACTATCTGCATCATTTTCACCTGGAAATGGCTTTTTAGCTGTATATAGTGGAAATGGCACTGTTCACATATTCCAAGCTGACGCAAAAATTGATGATATCAATGATCCACCTCGTGCAATTCAAAAGATATCAATAGGAACATGCGATTGCGCGGATTGCGAATTCAAAACCGATACAATTCTAAGAATGGCGACATCTGCTGGTTTTATATATGATATTAATGCCAAGAAAGGTGAAGTTGTTTCCAAAACATTCATTCTTTCTCATTAATTTTTTGAATTTCATAATCAGTTTTAATATCTTTTCATAAACAATGAGCCACATATTAATGAAGGAATTACTAGTATGAAAATTCATCATCACAAATTTCATGAAAATTATTTTTATCAGTAGTTTCAATGAAAGAAACGACAAAAGTTTTAGTTATCAAAACATAAGATTATTGCTGGAGCAAATGTACCCAATAGCAGTCATTGTTATAAATTTTATGTTTGTAGACAAATCTACACGATTTATGCTTAGATATTGCCCTGTATATTGATTATTGTATGCATTTTTGCCCCAGCTCTGATTCTTATTAAGATTTCGGTAAAAAACTACAAACTTATGTTTATGTCAATGTAGTACATAGTTCCACGTACTATCCTTTTAAACAATTTAAAGATTTTGTATGAATTTTTAATCAAATTTGAAATATTTGAATGATAAATCTGCTCATCCATGTCTGAATCAACAAATTTCCTGCTCTACACGATGTATAAAGCCCAACAACTGTTTTTACTTTTATTTATTTTTTCTGTAATTGGCCAAATCAGCACCAAATTGGCATTCAATGATTGAGATATTTTTCGATTTTATTGTGCAAAAATTCTCTTGAAATTTATTCAAAAGGAGAGGAATGTAGTAAAAACAAATAATTTGGATATTTTAAATAATTCAATTTAAAATACAATACACAATAGTTATTATATACTCGTTTAAATTGAAATTTATCTTAATTCGGACTCGAAAATAGAATGATCAAATACTAAGAATAAGTAGTTGATTGTGAGTGATGACTGTGTTAAAACTGATATCAACCCAAATCAATTTCATAGGACTTAAGGTAGAGCGCTGCAGATCACTTCTTGAAGATTTTTGACGTGTAAAATGTCAAAAAGGGAAATATGTCAAAGATATTATTCTACGAAGAACGCGAATATGGAATATGAGTAATTAAAGAGTTTTCTTTCGACGTTGTAATTACATACGAACTCCTAAACTATAAATAATAGAAACATTCGTTTAACTCGGGTCTTGCAACTCTACTGAGCTGAAAGTTTGTAATTTTAGGATTTTGGTATCCTTTGGGTATTCTAAACAATAATGAAACAATAAAACAGCTCGAATATTTTTTTCATATACGTTATGACATTTTATGCATAAATTTGTTGATATCACATAGAATATAACATTTATCATAAAAATATAAAAGTTATTTTTGTCACTTTTAAAATGCTATCAGAAAAATTAAATTCATAATGTCACTTTTAATAAATTCCTTAATTTAATGATATGAAAGCCAAAAATGAAACAACAAAAATTTGAGAAACATTCAAAATTTTTCATTCAAAAATATGACATATATCCTTATTATCATGAATGCATGATAAAAATTAAACGAAAGCGATTTTATGATAACAAAAATTTATAGATGCCGCCGAAACAGCTCTCGGACTTGAAAGCTGCTGTGGATGCTCTTTCAGCCGAAATGAACTTCTCTGGAGGCGGATGGCATATGGAGAATATCACAATTATCAAGTCATCAGCTGAGAAATTCAAAATGTCTGATACTAAGGAGTTCATTGGTGAGATTGTTACATTTATGAGAAGACCTGATGCAACTGGAACCGTTAAGTTCAAACTTGCGCAAATTCTAAATTTATTAAAATCTTTCCAAGTTCGAGGTTTTGACGAGATTATCGTTGAATTTCGGAATCAAATCCAAAATGCGTATATATTTATCGGAGAACATCAGCTCGGAAACGCAGCTATTGCAATGATAAATAATCTTTGGAACGCACCCAATACGATTAGACCCACAGTTAAGCAATTGAATCGCTTGCCAAGGGTTAAGATCAATACACCATCGGCAAACGTAATAAGGAAAATTTCAATTCAATCTATACCATGCATTGGCGATCATATTAGACCATCTTCGCCACCACCATATGTACAATGAATTTAATTTATTATTGTTTGATTTTTTAACCATGATAATTTAAATATTTTATTTTCATGCACATTTACATTATCATTATATATTAGTAAACACTTAGCTATCATTTCATGAAGGATAGTATCTGCTTTGGCCACAATTGATTTTGATATTTAATTTAGGCTGAATATCGCTGAAAATGCTCTGATACACGTATGGTATGCTGTATGAATAGCATTTGAATCGATTATCAAAAGTCTAATTTTTATTCAAATAAAAAATATCAGCTATCTTAAAGATAACACATTACAAACAATCAAGCACCATTATTCAATCATGAATAAAATGTGCAAATAGGGATTAAACCCATGCATTTTTCCAATTTGCAAATTATCACAGTAGAACCAATCATTGAGCGTATGAAAATTATTTGGAAGTAGTCCTTAGCGTATTGGATCCAGAAACAAATGCGTTAACCGCTCTTTGATATAATGTTGGATAATAA
Source organism: Trichomonas gallinae (assembly GCA_008369845.1). Classification (NCBI taxonomy): domain Eukaryota; phylum Parabasalia; order Trichomonadida; family Trichomonadidae; genus Trichomonas; species Trichomonas gallinae. Next base: position 19,498 of record MRSU01004413.1, on the reverse strand, counting down.
AATCTAGCAAAATTAACATCTATGATACTAGTGATACCAGCAGCAGTGGTTCCAACGCATACAGGTTGTCCATTTTGCATCATAAATGCAATATTAATCAAGTCGTTATTTGCTTGTGGAGATTTAAACATGTGCATGGGCTGCTGTTGTGGCTGTTGTTGTGCATGCACTAGTGGTAACACAAATTGTTTGGGTTGTTCCTCAGCCTCTTCATCATCAGAATTTTCATTTGCAGTTTGAATTGCTTGAGCGTTTGTAATCTGTGTTCTCTTTATAATATAGCTGGCAACAGCTTCTCTATTCGTAATTTTGTCCTCTTCTTGCCATGTATTTTCACTATCAAGAAGACCTTTCCATTTGATGAGGTATTCTAGGTGCCCATGAATCCACCTATGATCAACTATGTATTCTATTTCAAATTCTTCATGTTCTAGTTGTTCGTGAGAACTCATATTGTAAAGTGAGGTGGATAACTTTTTGACACATAAAGCTATCTTTGTATGTAAAGTGTCAAAAATATACTAAAAGCTTCTGTGGCATTAAATGAGTTGATTCAACATTGTAGAGAAAAGGAGTTGTTTATTTTACTATTATGGATTAAATTACTGAGTTGTTAATTCCTTGATGTATTCGCTCATTTGTTGCATGTGTGCTTCAACGCTCTGAAGGAGCTTGAACTGGGCTTTTGTGCGGACAAGGTTGTGTTCTGGATATTGGATCTTGTAGTATGTGTCTCCGTTGATGTAATCAGCGAGGAATCTGACTGTCTGCATGAATGGGAAGAGAGCTGTAGCGTATGGAAGGTTGTCGATTTCGATTTGTGTGAGGAATTTCTTAGCAGACTTAAGATAGCCTTTGGCGAAAGCCTTGAAGATTTCCATGTTGAACTCGACATTGTTGAGATCCTTGTCATCTTCCTGACCCTTGTTGGCAGCTGTTCTCAAGAAATCACCGAAATCGGAGAAAACGAAGGAAGGCATAACAGTGTCGAGATCGATGACGCACAAAACAGAGCCATTCTCATCGAACAAGACGTTGTTGACCTTTGTATCGCAGTGGCAAACTCTCTTCGGGAGTTTTCCTTCTCTGAACAAACGTTCAGCCTTGCACATCTCTTCTGCGCGCTTTTCGAGCTCATCGACGTAATACTGGACCTCAGACAATCTGTTGGCCTTATTCTCTTTGACTGCATCACGAAGCTGCTGCATTCTGAATTCCATATTATGGAACTTTGGAATTGTCTCTTCAAGTGGTGTTGTCAAGTCAGAGAGCATTGACTGGAATTCGCCGAAAGACTCGCCAGTAATCTCAGAAGACTCTGGTGTAACAGCTTCGACTGTTTGTGAGCGAGGAATCAAGATTGAAACTCTCCAGTATTCCTGGCCGTCGAAGTAGTATGTCTTTCCGTTATCGCTTTTGACGAACTGCAGAACTTTCCTGTCAACATCATTTATGCCATTCTGAATAAGCTTTTGCTTGATGTGATTTGTAACTAAATCGATGTTATTCATCAAGAGGTCAACGTCCTTGAATATGGAATGGTTGATTTTCTGTAAGCAATAATCAAACTTATCAGATTCGGCTGTGATGACCCTGTATGTTGTGTTAATGAGGCCAGCACCGAATGGGACGATGTCTGTGACTGTTCCCTCTACTTGGAAATGCTTGACGATCTCACGAAGCTGATCCATCAGTATTCTGGCAATAAATACTTTAAAAAAATGCCAAATTGAAAATACCAAACTGAAATATATCGGGTTTTCACAATCAAGAATATAATAACATCCCGAAAAATCAATAATTTTTGTTATTCAGGATTCGATTGAATGCGAAAACTTGTGCTAGTGATCGCATTTTGTACGTGCATTGCACCACACGAAGCTGTTTGCGTGCTTTTTATGGCAAAATAACATTTTTGTAAACTTCATGCGGAAAATACCAGAACTTCAGCATTATTACATTCAGATGACTCTTCAAATGTTGGTTTTGTTTTCCAAATTGCATTTTCATTAGTTATTTCTGATTTTTCTGGATTTGTCATTTAATTGCTGAATATGCAAAATACTTCAAGCTCTACACATGTATAAACTTATTTCATTGTGTAATTTAAATAACAACGAAAATTTGATTTTTGAAAAATAAAATTCAAGCGACAACTTATGTCATTAAACTAAATTCAGTTTTTACTCCTAAATATAAATGTGATTTTATCTTCTTTGTTATCTGAAATCAATATTATTCCTTTCGGATGATATATAATATTGATTTTCATAAATCAACTTCATCAAAAATATGACATAAAACTTGTGTTAGTATTTTGCCCATAGAATCTACCCCTGGTTTAAGCTTTACACTTAAGATATCTCAGATGTTTATAGATTTGATAATTTTCATTAACAAATTATTTTTTATGTACATCATGGACATATTATGCTAGATTCAACTTTGCTTGATGAAAATTGGAAAAAATATGAATTTTTTTGGCAATTTAAGATGTATTAAACATATATTTAGTCTTCTTTTTCTTTGAAATTATCAACAAAACAGCATTTCAATATGATTACAACAATCACGAATGGAATCGTGCAGCCAATTACAATAAACCAAACTTTATAGTTCATTACAGTTGGTTGTATATTCCTACGATACCATCCAATGAGTCCAGCGCCTGGTCCTTGTTCTTTAATTTTTCCATTCATTACATCATATGTCCATGGGACGAGTGTTGTTTCATTAAACTTATCTGGATAGTGGAAATAAGTGTTTCTGAGTGTGTTGACAATTGTAATGAAAGGAACTTTTGCTGGATCAACCGCAATCGCCTTGCAGAACTTGTCGTAGTTCATGCAATCTATATCAATTGACTTGAGATTTTCTGGGAATTGGGCTGTCAATGCAATGAAGTCATTTGTGCGAGTTTTCCTCCAATCGTGATAAACTAAGAAAGGTTGACGTAATTCCTTCTGCATAGAGAAGAACAATGATGAAGGAGATCCAAACGGAGGGTAGAGGTGGTTACGAACAAAGAAATCAAGCTCGTGAAGTGACCCGTTGAAATGTAATGATTTGTTTGTTGGAGAAAAGTAGTTTACGATCTGTGGGGTGATTGTGTCATAGCGTCTGTATGTGAGATTTATGAATTGCGCTGGATAATTTATGTATTTGTTCGCTAATTCCGAAAAAATTTTTGAATATTCCGTATTTTGTATATCTTGAAGCAAAAAGATAGATGTTTGGAGATTGTTCTTCAGCTGAATCTTAAGTTGATCTTCATTTTCGACCTGTAAAATAATAGGCTCGATAAATTTCTTGATAAACTTATTCAGCTCTTCATATGTACGAGATCCATCATATCTTTCAGCTTCTTCGATGGTAGTAGTAACCATATATATTCTTGGGGTTCCTTCGCCTGGAAACGCTTTGCAAAGTTCTTTTTCTTTGTCGCATGATATTGTACGCATGTCAACGAGCTTATTTCCCTTGTAATGCTGCTCAAGACGCTCTCTAATTGGCTTAAACTCGTAACAATGAGGACACCAAATTGATTCAAGAGAAACAAATATTGGCTTATGTGGAGTCTGAGTAAAAAGTGTATCTGCTTCCTTCATTGTGATTTTTGAGCTCTCACAACGAATAGAATTAATGAATAACGCTAACATTTCGAATGTCAAAAAATTAATACGTTTTGACAAGTAAAATCAGAAATCAGCAAATATTTCACGTAAACTTCACAAATCATTTTTGCCATGTAAAATGTCAAATGAATTTATTTTTGCCACGTAAATAGTCAAAAACATTGTTCATGACACGTAATGTTTAGAATTATTATTTTGTCATGTAAATAAGATGTCAGATTTTTAGGTGAAGAAGAATGAAGTCAAAAAAGTGTCATAATTTATGGCAGATAATTTCATTACATATTCTGGAGACGTGAATGTTACGAGCACTCAGAACTTCAATGTTATCGCCAACATGGAAGGACCTAATCGCTCATATTTGAGATATATCGAAGAGCAGACTAAATGCAAAATTTCGGTTTCATCACAGCCGAGTCTTTCTTTAAGCCTCGTGGATGATGGACCAGTAAAATACACAATTATTGGAGAAACCCAAGAAAGCGTAGACAAGGCAAAATCTCTTGTTGATAATTTGATTCAAACTGTTTCGGAACAAAAACAAAGACAAATACAAAATAAGGCTGCTAAGAAAGCCAAAAAGAGGAAATTAAATAGCAAAATCGTTGATTTACCACAGCAGTTAATGATTGCTATGAAATATTACTTCCCTGGATCACCAGCACCTTTACCTCCACCAGGAAGTACTGCTGATCTCAAACTACATAGAAGAAAATTCCGTCAAGTTTCAGCGCAACAGCATTGGTTTGATTCTCATCAGTAATGCTCCTTATCGAATTTGTATTATAAATTGATATTATACATTGTATTTTTATCATCGGATTACCAAATCTTTGTCTTAAATGAGATATAATATAAAAACAAAATTCAGATAAAGAGATTGATCTACATGGAAAGTTGTAAATCATGCAAATTCAAATGTAAAATTATCCTTGCATCAAAAGCATTGTTACACGTTTAATATAAATATGTATTAGGATATGAATGTTAATATTCAAGTAATCAGGTATTTCTTGATGAGTTTAATATCTAATAGGCTCTTTATATTTAGAATATCATTTCGAAATTCGAGAATTTGTGATTTTCATAATAAAAATTATTGACATGAACAGGTTATATTCATTCTGTGAATGGGGTTATAGTTGTATAACAAAAATATACTTGAGTTTTTAGTTTATGTTGTTGAGAAAAATAATTTCGACGATTGATTATTTTTTGTAAATTTTTTATTAAAAAAATAACATATACAATGTCATTAGACAACAAAAAAATTGTTAGTTTTTGGGAATGAAATCGATTCAAAAGTTTACATTGTCAAAAAATATCACAAAATAAAGTGCATTATTATTGATATACATCGTAAACACGAAATATTTGCGTTGTAATATTTTTATTTTTTATTTTTTTATGACGAAAGTCAGCGTTGTTCCTGACGACTTGCTGAGCAAGATCAAGAACAACAACTCACAGTTCAAGCTCATATTCGCGACGGTGGGCCAGATTTTCGTTGCGTTTCCAGATCCTTCCTGCTGGACAAAGAAATATGAAGGCGTTTTAACGTTAGACTACGACAGTCAACAGTTTGTCTACATCAACCTCTATGACTTCGATTATGGCAAACTTTTGTTCTCTCACGAACTTTACTTTGATTTCAAGAATTCTTTCAAAAATGCAAATAAAGATTTCTTCCAGTTCCCATCTGATGTGTGCATGATAGGCATCCAGTTCCTCAATCACAATGCTGCAAAAGATTTTTACAGCCAGATAAAAAGTGCCTCACCAAAGAAGAAGAAGGGACTTTTCGGAAAGAAGAAGGAAGATACATTCATTATCTCAGATGTACACTCAGTCGAGTACGTCAGCGGTGCCAAGCAATCGGATAGCAGCGGAAGTATGCAGATTACTGGTGAACTTACAACATTAGATCAAGTTCTTAACGATTTGGGCTACACAAAGGCTGATCTTAACAACAAGGCTGTTGCCCAGAAGGTTATGGAGAGAGTTCAAGCGATGACGAATAAGAAATTAAATCCAGGTGCCAAGATGCCAAAATCTTCGGACTCAAAGAAGAAGAAATCACACAAGTCTCACGAAGAGGCAAAGAAGAAGAAGAAATCAAGTGCCGCTGCACCTCAACCTCCATCAACAGTTGGAGCTTCACCACCACCACCACCACCTCCGCCACCAATTGGAGGTGGAGGAGGCGCTCCCCCGCCACCCCCACCCCCACCTTCTGGAGGATTTTCTCCACCTCCACCCCCGCCACCTTCCAAGGGCAAGAAAGGCAAGAGCTCAGGTGGCGGCGGTGGCGCGCTAGTTAAGCCTACAGATAACGCGCTTCAAGACATGATCAAGTTCAGAAAGAAGAATGCGAATAAGGTTAAGCCTCCAGAGCCAAAGCTTTACTTCCAGGCCGATTCTGGCGCTGGTGGTGGTGGCGGCGGTGGTGGTGCTTCTGCTGCACCAGCAGACCCATCCAACCCAGCTGCCGCAGCTGCTGCTATATTGGCCAGAAGAAAGGCCGCAGCAGGCGGAGGAGGAGCTCCAGCCGCTGCACCACCTCCACGCCCAGCACCAGCTGCTGCTGCCTCACCTCCACCAGCTGCTGCTCCAATGGCAAGGCCAGCTCCAGCACCAGCTCCAAAACCGGCACCGAAGCCAGCACCAAAACCAGCTCCAGCACCAAGGGCTCCACCGCCACCAGCTGCAGCAGCCCCACCACCACCTCCACCACCTTCCGAGGGCGTTTTCGCTCCACCACCACCCCCACCACCAGGCAAAAAGGGTAAAAGCTCTGGTGGAGGTGGTGCTCCAGTCAAACCAACTGCTGGCTCACTCCAGGACATGATCAAGAAGAGGAAGAAATGCGCAAACAAAGTCACACCTCCTGAACCTAAACTCTACTTCCAGCAGAGCGGCGGCGGTGGTGGCGGCGGTGCTGCTGCTGCTCCGGCTGCTGGAGGCGCTGCCCCAGCTATGGGAGGCGGCGGTGGCGCTGCTGCTGCTCCTCCACCAAGGCCAATGGGCGGTGGAATGGACATGCAGTCAGAACTCTTCGCCAAGCTTGCCGCAAGAAGAAACAAGCTCGGAAACCAAGATTAAGCTTAAACACACTAGCTTTTTCTTATGATTTTATCAAAATTACAAATTATTTTTCAAATTATATCTTTATCTGTTGAAAAACGCATAATTTGTTATTACATACAATTTAACTCAATATGTAGGACTCAAATATGCATATTCTATAGATTATCAAAACAATTTTTTTGAATTATTGTATTTTTCACGTTTTAATTGGATTATTCAAATCTGCTAAAATCAGTATCTTCATGAAATTCAAACATTAAATGACAGACTGAAGAAACTGTATTTTTTGAAAAAATTTCAAGATAATCATATATGCTTCATATTATGGCTATCATGAGGTTGTCCAACTCCTTCCCACAGTACTGGGAATTGATGCCAACGCTAAAATCAATAACAACGAAACTGCATTGTGTTGAGCTTCATTTAAAGGTCATTATCAAGATGTCAAACTCTTTCTCTCAGTTCCTAATGTATAGATTAAACCATTCCCATTGATTCCATAAAAAATTATAGAGAAAAAGTCGATTAAAACGAGATTGGAAAAAATGTATTCAAAATATTTTTATTCTTCTACTATTATTGTCTAAATAAAACATTTATGAACATATTTTTCATTTTTAATCATGATTTGTTGATGTAATATATCTTCCCCCTTTTACAAGCAAACTTTGATGGTTTAGGTATCGAATATGAGTCAAGTCAGTTCAAAGTGCTTGTTAAAGCCCCAAAAACACTTTCAGGAGAAATTGTTATATTACGAAGTGTTGAAACAATCCTTGGGGGAGATAGCCCTCAAAAGAGCTCCTTTAAGTATTGCTTATCAACAATAAAATCTCTTCGTTTTGAAGAATTTAGTAAAATTTCACGAATCTCTTCATTTGCTTTTTCGACTTCTTCACTTGAATCAGTCGATTTTAGCAATTGCAACTACTTGCTGACTCTAAATAATTCAGTCTTTAGTAACTGCGTTAAATTATCATCGATTGTTTTGCCACCAAAAATCGAAACATTAGGAAGTGGCGTCTTTTCAGGCACTACATCTCTTAAATCGATAACTTTCCCTGATTCGTTACAGAACATAAAGGGATGGACAAGAGAAGATGGGAATCCTTTTAGTCCGAGTCTCGAAGAAGTCATAATTTCTAATAATTCACAACTGAAATATGTTGGTTCGAATTCATTTATTCGTTCAAAGTTGAAGTCATTTTATATTCCCCAATACTGCATAATTGAAACAGGGTCCGCTTTATCTTTTGCTCCTATTACCAATCTAACAATTCATCCATTGAATGCTCAGTATAAAGTTGAAAATCAAGTGATTTACTCAGGTGAAAATAATAATACTTTATTTTATGTTTCATCTGCCAGACAAGGTGAGTTTAAAGTTCCTTCTTTCATTAAAATCATCAACCACGCATGCATGAGAGGATGTCAGATAACTTCCTTTATTTTAAATGACGAATGCGAGGAAATTAGAAGCTATTTTTTAGGTGATTCAAAAATCACGGAATTTAAATGCAATAAATTAATAACTTCAATTCCTTCAACTGCTTTCTCCGAATGCTATGCATTGGAAACTGTTGTTCTCACAGAAAATATTACTAGAATCGAAAGCTACGCGTTCCAATATTGCTACAGATTAAAGAACATTATCTTACCGAAAAATCTTAGCTTTATTGGTATCTATGCATTTAGCACGTGCAGATCATTGGAATATCTTAAACTTCCATCAAAAAATCTTACCATTGGTAATGCTGCATTCACTGGATGCTCAAATCTTGTAGTTGACAGCAGCGAGAATCCATATATTTTGATAAAAGATGGGATGCTATTTCAAGACGAGAAAAAGACTTTGACCGAGTATTTTGGATCTTTAGTTGATACAAATATTACTATTCCTGAAGAATGCCGATTGATTGGTGACAAAACATTCACTGGAGCAAAAATTCATTCAATAACTTTTGCCTCTGATAATAGCATTATCATAAATCCCTTAGCTTTCAGCCACAGCACTTTGAGATCAATAATATTTAGGTCCGGACTCAAGTCTATTGGTAATAGCTGCTTCGGACAATGTGTGAATTTGACACAAGTTGATCTAGGTTTGACAGCTATCACTGAAATTCCTGATAATTGTTTTGCACAATGCTATGAATTAAAAGATATAAAACTGCCATCCACAATACAGAAAATTGGCATGAATGCATTCCTGGACTGCGCAAAATTAGGAAATATATGTTTTGAAAATACAGTAGTCACTCATATCAAAGATTACGCGTTTTATTCGAGTGGATTAACTTCAGCAAACCTTCCATCGACAATATCTTCATTAGGAATTCAGGCATTTAAAAATTCCAAAATTAAGTCAATGACTGTATCATGCGATATCTCGGCACAATGTTTCATGTCGTGCACATCTCTTGATACAATATATCTGAATGATGGAGTTGCCACAATATACGAAAATGCTTTTGAAAGCTGCACGTCATTGAAAAATCTTGTATTACCGTCAACAATCAAACTCATAAGAAGCTTCGCATTCCAATTCTGTTATATGCTTGATAATCTAACACTTTCTTTGAATTCAAATCTTGAAGATATATTTGGTGGAACATTCGTGGGATGCGATAGGCTGAAACTAATCAATCTCGATCCAAACGACAAGAATTTTAAGTTCACCAACGGAGCACTAACGAACTACAATGAGAGCATATTGATCACTTTTATTCCGTCAAGTCCTATTACAACATTTATTGTTCCATCAGAGATGACTTTCATCAAAAATTATGCATTCATGCAGTGCAAAAATCTTCGGCGAATTCTGTTTAACGGTAATAAAATCAAAACAATTAGCATCAACGCATTCACTGACTGTTCGAGACTTGAGTTCCTCTTCTTCGCGTCATCGAGCCTTGAAAACATTGGTGATGGCTCTTTTGATGGATGCAAGGCTCTTTATCAATGCGGCGCAATAAGTTGCACGCAGGATGTTAAACAACGCTGCTTCTCCAAGTTTAAGTTTAAAGATATAACTTTCTCACAGACGTGTAATACATTGGATGTTAAGACATGTTATTGCACATCAAATCGTTCGCTTTACCTTTATGTTTTTATTCTAATGTTATTATAATAAAATCAAAATGATAATATAAATTTTGAAACAAAATCATTTGATGCATCCTAGTAGTATATTTATTCAGTTATTTACACAAATATTTTAGATTGCAAATAAATGATTTGCTATTATATATATCTTAGTTCATTACATTAAATTTTTTTTGACATTTTATTTTACACGTCAAATATTTAATAATTTACATGTCAATTGTATAATTTACGTGTCATATATTTGATGTTTTACACGTCAAATTTCCATTAGTTTACGTGTCAAAAATGAGGCTTTGGCAAAAAATCAGATGATGATTTTGTTTTGTCGAAAATGATGCAGTAGTTAGCAGAAATAATTTTACGTTGAGAAACAATCAAAATTTATATTACTCTTTTTGATGACTCTATTTCGAAGCACAAATATTCGATTGTCGGACTTCCCAGAGTCATCATCAATGGAGTATAGTGATTCTGTTACAGATTTAGAGAGCTGTTTAGCTCATGATACTGTAAATGCTCCAATCGAACATTTTTGTCAAATGTTTAAGCTACAAAACCTCAAAAACTCGAAATTGACATCCTACCAAGATTTAACGGACAAAGACTTCAATTTAAATGAGCTTAACACTCCTATTTTCTTAAAAAATTTCCCCGCACCACAAAAAGTCGACTGCGTCTACTTAATGTGCTCACAATCGAACTTATTTCCACAAGCAGACTCCGATTTTTATAGCAGAAACTCGATGCTCTACATGTGGAGAAATATGTCAAATATATTACCAAGCGATTTTTCAACATACGTTCAAGACTACTTCCACGACCACTACAACAAACTTAAGAAGCCTATAAGGATGTTTTTTCAAATTGCTCCAACACAAGAAAAATTATCAAATGTTTCATCAATAAGAAACGATGTTCAATCAGGACGCATTCTTTTCCACTACATAGGCTTCGGCTTCCCAAGAATATCAAGTAACATCAAAGCAATGGACAAGAAAACGAATACTTTTGTTGATTATCCTTTAAGAAACTTATTCGAGAGTTTGAAGCCGCCAATATGGTTTATTTTCGATTGCAGCCACGCTGCAGCTGTTTTGCCGACGCTAGAAGAAACTGCTGCAATTCACTATTCGCAATTAAGCGAAAAACAGCCTTGGAATGACTATTTCTGCTTTTGTGCGACAGGAGAAAACGAGTCTTTGCCGTCAGATCCACACCTTCCGCATGATTTTCTTACATCTGCATTATTAACTCCAACGAAATTAGCTGTTTTGTGTCATATTCTTCAGTACTACAGAACCACTTTATTACCTGGCAAATCAATGCCTCGTGAAGTTGAGTGGACGCTTTTAGATGATACATCAGATCTTCATTTTTCGCTGCGAAGGACATTGGATGCTATAACAGATGCTATTGCAGCCGATATATTACCGAATGATCAATATAAGATGCTGTTTAGGGCTGATAATTTAACATCAACATTATTTCGGAATTTTCTTCTTGCACAGTATCTTCTGCATGCATTTCAGATACATCCTCTCTCTCATCCACATCTTCCTGACTTATCTGGTCATCCTCTTTGGCAGCATTGGCGAACAACACTGGATATAACAATTGTTTCGACTCTAGACAAAAACCACAGAACAGATCCAACGGCTGACATCGACCTATTCAACAGGGCTACCTCATCATTCAAGTGTTTGCTAGAGAACACTCCATTGAGTGAAGTTCCTGTCTCAGTTATGATGATTTTGTTCCACATCGACAAAAACAAAGAATTGCTTGCATTGGGTTTGAATTTATTAGCTAAATATGCTTCGATATCACAGCACAATAGAGAGATGATAACAAAAGTAGGCCATTTTGAGTTTATATTCAAAGCATTGTATATATTCGATCCAGTTGAAGACGGCGAAACATTTCAGTCTATTTGCTATTTGATGATTATATTTTTCGACATCAATCCGTGCTTTATTACTGAAATTCCTTTTGCCTCTGACTTCCATATACTAGAGGCAGCGCTTTTCAACGAGAAAGTTAGCACAGAAATAAAGCCAATGGTTGTTGCAATATTGGCATCACTTATTCCATTCAACGACAATGTTCGACAAATTTGCACGAGAATAGAATTTTTGATAAAAGTGAGAACATTGCTTGAAACATCGAACTCTGATTTATCCATGTGGCTATTATTACTCGAGAGAAGACTTTTCGATAACTATGGCGTTGACTTGGTTGATTTCTATAATCTAGGCATGCATATCCAAGCAGCGAGTTTTTGCTATCATAATTCAGAATATGTTAGAGCTGCAGCATTGGCTCTCTTGCCATGTCTGCTGCAGGCTGACCAGGATTATGTCAACATACATTTGTTCGGATTGTCTATGATGTGTGGCTTTGATTGCAGCTTTTTGGTGAGGTTCAATTTCGCACTGTTTTTGACGAGATTTTTGAACATTTACAACGACAACATTGTCAATCACGTTCCAATTGGACTCATGGCGCATCAGCTGTTTGGCAGCGTCGTTGCTAACTGGCTGGATATAGATGGAGATCACGAAAACGTTTCTCTTGATACTTTTTCTGACTTTATGACCGTTTCTAGATCCGTTGCATTGCAGATGCGCAAACAGGACTACATTACTAGGTTCATATGCGCTGCTCTGTTTTTAACAGATCAGCTTGCAGATGACCCACATCCATCAGTCTCGCAAGTATCAGTAGACTTGAAGAAGAGGTCAACGAAAGTCGCAGGAATAAAACCGAAACTTGACATGATAAACATGGAGGCAGGCAAATCTGTACCACTTGCATCAGAATTTTTAAGAACTGAGTCTTCATCTCCACCAAGATTTTGCGCACTTGTGACGAATGATGATGGAATAAGAGGCGCGACAGCCGAGTCAGGTGGTGATGCTCTTTACAAAATTTTCATGAGATTGACAGCGAGGCGAGGACTTAAAGCAGAACAGCAAATAGACGGGCCATTCGGTCTTCCACCAGCTCCTGTTGAAGCAAATCCATCTATTAAAGTTGTGGCTAAATCGCGCTGCGAGTTCTCCAGGCAGCCAACTGTTATCGCTTACGACAAATTAACTCTTGTTTTGGTGGCAGGCTTCGAGAAAGGAAAAGTCATTGTTGTAGGCGAAGACGGAAAAATCACTGAAAACAATTTTGGGGATGGAAAAGTTACATCTATTGCTTTCAGCAATGATTTGTTCAACAAGAATCATCTTGCTTTAGCATTCATCGGAACTGACGACGGCTGTATATATGGATGGGACATGACAAGTAAATATCCTCAGTTTTGCTTCAGATCCGATGGATTCCCGCTCGCTCACATTCCGCAATTCGTCGAATGCTGCGGCCGCAATGTTGTAACAGCCCGTGGAAACTACGGCTCTGTCAGAGTCTTCGATCCATACTCGAAGAAACTCAGTGGTGAGTGGAATACTTTGTCGAACGCAGAGAACAGACACGTAACTGCTATGTCTGTTGTAGGCAAGTCAGAAAATGTAGCAGTCGGATTCTCTCATGGAAGGATCATTGTTTTAAACGTCTCACCTGACAGTCCGACCAGGATTTTAGATCTTACAGCAGATCCACAGCAAAAGTGCGTGTTCAAAATCGCATCTGTTCTCAGCCCTTCTAAAGATTCGCCGGAAATATTCTTAGTTTGCCAAGAAGACGGAACAGTTTTATCTGGTCCATTCTTGGCTTGTCTCACAGAAGTTTATACGACAGAGAACAATGATGTCGTCAGCTTCGACGGTCATAGGTTCAGTCCTGTGATGTGCATATCAACGAAAGAATCATGCCCAAAATTGTTGAACAGAGATGGCGAAGTAATTAGCGTTTTCAGAGATGCTGGCGTTGGATGCATTGTTGCTTTCCATCAGACACTGCCTTTAGTTTGTGTTTCAACACAATCAGGAAAAATCCTTGAATATTCATTCACTTGATAATTTATTTTTTTTTTGTTATAAAGTATGTTTGTTTACAATATTTAATCTTTAATGTTTCTTTACAATATTTTATAATCAATTAACAACAGGGGTAAATTTTCCTCAATTCAATTTTTTTAAGATTTCAATTTTATTTATTTAAAGTTATTATGTATAAATATTAGAAAGTTTGGAATGTAAATGGTTATTGTAATGTATTATTGATTGATTTAGAATAAAAAAAAATTAATTTGAAATAATTGTATTTATTCAGACAGTAATATATAACAAAATAATGATCTTGCATTAAATTATGCATCTTCATTAATAAGAACTTGTTCTAAAGTGAAGTCAGGCATAAAACTCCTGACAAATAATCTTAAAATAACTACAAATGTATTTGATTTCTTGAAAGGAACAATAGGAACTAAATATGAAAACATATACATACTAATTGCGGCTGGAATCAGAATCCATGAAATTTTAGCTCTTTTTCCTTCACCAGGATGCTCTGGTGATTGCAATGATTTGGACTTAATAATTAAATATATGCTAATGGAAAAGATAATTGCCGCTGAAATGTATCTAAATACTGAAAAGCTCTTTCCTTTGTACTGAATTACGTCAACTTCTGGGAAATTGATGATATCTGTAGGTTTAAGTACTCGATTATTATGAACGAAGCTGAAAGGACCAAAGTTTTGGAAATATTGAATTTGATTGCAGAGTGACGTCAAATATTCAACAGATAATATTTCAGGGAGGTAATCTAGAAACAATGTTGGCCCATTTTCGAATTTAACAGTCAATGTCCTTGTTTTTGCCTGATATCGTTCCATGAAATTAATTAAAAACGTGACACCCATTTTTGACATGTAATTTAATAATTGACATTTTACATGGCATAAAATATATGATAATTATTAATTCATATTAAATAATAGCATTGTAATGGATGTCAAATATATGCTTTTGTATTATGAATATTGAAACTATATTCGAAAATTAATTTTTGAATTAAGATTGATATATGATAATCTATTGGTTTAACTAATTGATATGATAAACTATATCCCGTATAATATATTTTTCATTATACAGTAGCATGATTTTAATCTTTTTGGTTGAAATTATTGATATTCAGTTAATGGTCATATATGAATATAAATATTTACAATTTTAAATCTAAATATTATAGTATTTTTTCATATATAACACATCTTTATTACAAAACAAAACTAGTTCCCATATTTGAATAAATCAAAAAGTTCTTGAAGAGGTTCTAATTCGTCACTATCTGCCATATCAGTCAGTATATCTTCAATATAGTCGAATACCATGTTTTCTTCAAATAAATTGTTAATTTCATTAATAGTTTCATCACCTAGTGATTTTATTCTATCTAATGCAATTGTGAAAGCATCAGCAAGAACTTCAACATGTGCTCTATTGGATATGAGTCCTACATCACAAATAGCAGTACAAAGCCCATTTCTGAAAACATGAAGAATCTGATCTAACGAAAAATTCGGTAAATTGTACATTATTATGTATATTCCATAATCTCTTATGGAGCAGTCTATCAAATCATTGTTAATTATATCCATTACACCGTCGATTATCCTTGACTCGAAAAATATTGGAATCAAATCTTCATTCGAAAGCATGTATTTTTTGATGAATTTAAGGTAAATCCTGGTGTTTTCTATATCAGATGACAGTATAGGAATGCAATTCCAGTTAATTCTTGAGCAAATTCGTTCCCTGAAATCTTCATAATTTGATTTATCGCAGATAAGCATTAATATGTTAATAACAAACCTGTGGCACGCTATATAATCGTTAAGGAATTTGTTCATGAAATCAAAAGTATAAATATCGCAGATATAATGAATATATTGAAGAATTTGCGATTTTTGACGAATAGGCTTCATTGTTGATGTAAGGAAATACAGTGTCGAATAGCAAGATTGAAAATCATCTGTTATCGTTTTTAAAGTTATATCTAAGATTATTTGAAGATTGTTATCTATTATTAAATCATCTGATAAAAAAAGTATCCTACCAATAATATTTAGAAGGAAATATCGCATATTAGGTATCAAACCACCAGATTGATATGTGTTAATAAAGAATTCGAAAGGATTAACTTGTATTTCGAACGACTGACTCATGTGTATGCATAATTTAAGCAGTTCTGTTAGGATTTGACATAAATCTATAGATAATTCGTTAATATGAGCAAAAGTAAAATCTGTTATTGATTTTGATAAAGGTAAGTATATTGATTTTTTTGGTTGAGTAGGCGGATATTCATTCATTAATTCGAATATTCTCATAAATTGTGCATGGATTTCACTTTCAAGTGTAACAAATGGAAATTGAGTAAAATTTTGAACTTGAAGTGCAATAAAATCATCGTTTTGAAGTACCTTAGCTATTTGTGGACGTAATTGTGATTGTCTAATGATCTCATTCGCTATTTTTTCAAGAAAAAATTCTTGTTTTTCAGAATGTTTAATGAATTCGATCACGCAATAGTTAGCATAGTCTTCATTGTGCTCTATCATTTCTACTTTTGTTGGTTTTAGGTTTGGTTTCGATTCAATTGAAACTTCTTCTTCAATCATCATTAAGATATGAACATTATAGCTTCCAAAGTTTGTTGATCATCATAAAAATCACTTCTAGGCTGTTTAAACAGTGTAGTTTGCAGATTTGATATTAATGAGACTGCAAGATTCAAAATTAGCCTAAAACAAGTACAAATATAAAATTAAATTTCCTTTCAATGCAAAATCTCAAAGTACTGCAACAATTTAAAGCATTTTTAATTTTTGAAACAAATAATAATCAATTTTATACGTTCAAAATAACAGTTTTAGATTAAGAAATAGTTTATTACCACTAATTAATACCAAATATCCAGTTTTACTAATTATTCATTTTTATCGGTAATAAATTAAGAAACAAAAAGGTAAAAGGGGCCATTAAGGTCGCTGAATTACAATACTACAAACAATCTATTAATTGACAGCATATATTTTGGAAAATACCATATGGAATTTTATTAAAAATTGATCGAACATAAGTAAAGGTATAATATTAAAGGTTGACCCATACATGTTAATTCTGAATGCCACTGAGCAGCCAGTTTGCAAGTTTTTATCAATGAAAGGAGCGTTATAACACAAAACGCAATAATCGGAACGAGAAATATCAATATTATGATCTAATTTTCATTTTTTAAAGCTCCAAGAGGCGATTGGTCAAAGGAAAATACACCAAATTTCTGACAATCGTCAAAAATTCACCAGTTTAATCATTGAAGTGTAGTAGTCTAAATGATTAGAGATGAACTAAGTTAATAGGTGATTTAGCAAGTATACTATACATACTAATAGCATGAAAGAAACTAAATCTTATCTATGAAATATTCTTGTAGAAATATAAAAAAATAATTTGGAACTTTTGATGTAGAAATTAATTTAAAAAGTGAAGTGATTTTTGAGGGAACTCATATAATATTTTATGAAAAGTGCCGCCAATTCTTCTCAAAAAATGTTCATCGTTTTCCCTGTCAATTCACTTTTACATAATGAGCGGAGAAAGCGCAACACTCAAAGTAGCTATTGCCGGTGCTGGTGCCATGGGCACACTCTTCGGCACAACACTCCTTGAAGGAGGCAATGACGTCATCTTCATGGATGGATGGCCAAAGCTTCTCGAAGAAATGAAGAAGACACCAGTTGCCCACAGAATCCTTGAAGACGGCAAAGAGAAGGACTACGACGTCAAGGTCTTCCCATTCGAGGAAGCTCCAGAAGGCCCAGTCGACCTTATCATCGTTACAGTCAAGTCCTCTGACACAGATGCCACATGCCAGAAGCTCGCTGCTCGCAAGCTCATCGGCGAGAACACAGTTATCCTTACTCTCCAGGGTGGCTTCGATAATCCAGACGTTATCGCCAAGTACCAGACAAACAAGGACCTCCTCCTCTTCGGTAAGACATCCTGCTCCTCCTCTGGTGCTCCACCACGCATGATGACAATTCAGAAGTTCAAGGTTGCCAACACAACAATCTGGCCACTTGGCTGCGGCAAGGACGACAAGCCATGCGAGCGTGTTGAGGCCGTCGTCAAGGCTGTCAACGAATCCGGCCTTCCATTCGAACTCACAAATCTTGCCATTCCAGATCGCTGGAAGATGCTCCTCTACTACCCAGCTAACATCGCTGTTTCAGCTGTTGTCAACCTTGACTTCGGCACATGCTGGAATTGTGAACCACTTCAGGAGGTTCTTGTCAAGCTCGGCGAAGAATGCGCTCAGATCGCTGAACTGGAGGGTGTCGACACAACCAAGTTCAACAAGGAAATCTCCATCGAGGCCGTCAAGAAGCTCGCTATTGAAGAGTGCCCACAACATCAGGGCTCAATGAACCAGGATATCTTCAACCAGCGTAAGACAGAAATCGAGGCTACAGCTGGTGTTCTCCTCAAGCTCGCTGAGAAGCACAAGGTCACACTTCCATACACACACACAATTTATGCTCTTATCCGTGCGAAGGAGAGCAACTATGGTAATGAGTGCCAGAAAGTCGTTAAGGCATAAATAGTTTTATAAACAAATTACCTGATGATCGATGATTTTATTAAAATTCTCATTTTTTTATACTAAGCGAACAATTTACCAACAGAAGCCAATAACTTTATTATAGCAACTCATAACATTGCTACTTTCGATTAAAAAGGCTAATTTCTTAATTAAAAATTATGAAATAAGTTATAAATGAGAAATTAACAAAAGATTTATAAATAAATTTATTACATCTATATATGATTGATTACTTGGAAGGTAAATGCGCTATACCTAATTTATCAATCGTAATTTTTTCAATCGCTGCATTATCTTTAACGACACTTGATACTTCTTCCGCATATAGCTCGATAATCTTCTTGTAAAACTCGATTTCTGGAGAAAGTTTAACAGGTTTAATTTCAGGAGTATCTGGACGACGATCGCCCGGATATACAGGATATCCTGGCTGTACTGCTTGCACTGGATATGGTGGCTCTACAGGATATCCAGTCTGTATAGCATATCCAGCTGGTACAGCTCGTGGTGGATATGCGCGAGGCAACGGCGGGCGCGGCATCGGAGAAGCTGCAACTAAGGCCATCGGGGTATAATCTCTTGGTGGCCTCATATCTAAATCTGATCTTGATGAATGTGGACCTGAATCAAAAGTGATTACGATAGTTCTTCCATTGAAATTAGTTTTATCGAGCTTATCTTTTGCGTATTTAGCATCTGAAATTCGTTTGTACTCAACGAGCGCTGATCCTTTGAATGAACCATCTCCGTTCGTAAGCATTGACACGTTCTCTAGTGTTCCGTAGCGTTCAAATTTTCGATATACGTCCTGGTATTTTGTCGAATAAGGGAGGTTATCAACATAAAGTCTTCCCGAGCTCATTTATTATCGAAAACTGACAAATTTCTCAAAAAAATTGTTTTTATTTTGTTTAAACCCACAGATATCATTCTCTTTATATTTTAAAACAAATTTCTGATTTTTTCATATTTTTTAAAAAGGTACCTCGGAGGTTTGAAAATCTGAATTTTGGATCCATTCTTCGTATGTATGGGCCACAGACCATAGGGATACTCCCATTGAATTTTCAAATGATTTGTACAGAGAAAAATGTATCAAATAAAACATA
>MRSU01004409.1:0-11153 GCA_008369845.1 Trichomonas gallinae | reverse complement strand
TCCTGGAGCTTGAATGAGATGCCACGAACTGGGCCACGCTCAAGGCGGCGCATGAGGTGTGTAACGTAGCCAGCGATTTTATTGCGCATGCGCTTTGATGGGATATCAGCGACAGAATCGCAAACGCGCTTGTTGTCCTGGAAGTCGAAGGAAAGTTGGCCGTAGAAACACTCGATGACGAGGCGGGCGGCTCTCTTTGTGGTCTTTGTACGGATACGACCCATGCTAAAAGGAAGGCCAAAACCGCTTTTATCGTCGTCATTCCAAGATTTTTAAATTCGATTTTAATTTGAAAAATATAATAAGCATTGTAAATGTGATTTTTCAAATAAAATTAGCATGATTTTTTTGGTCCATTTTGTATTTACGATTAATTTCAGAATCCATCACTTTTGCAACAAAAATGCCATGTAAAATACGAATTTTGACATGTATAATTCTTTACTTTTCAGCAGTACTAATCAGGTGTGCAAAATCTAAAAAATCGCTATAACCTAACAGTATAATTGATTTGACATTTCATGATTAAAATTTTGTTGATGTTATTGGGCTTCTCCATTGTTTTAGTGTCAAAGTTTGTGATGATATACTTTGCACAAAGTTAGATCATATTTGTTTTTGCATAATTTTTACGCTTATATATGAATGCTCCTAGCCTATATGTTTCACAACTATGTATAATATTAGAATAATTATGTGATATATGAAAATAAGCATTGGCACGCAGATAATATACTTTATCTGATAAAGTGCAATATTTTACATGTCAGAAAATTCATTTTACACATCATTTTACTTCAATGGAGCTTTTCATACAAACTGCAACATACGCATATAGCTTATACCAAGTTTTGTTTTATTAGGTTGTGCATCTACAGCATTATGCACAGACTCAATTTACACATCACTTTAATAAAATTTAATCTATTTCATGCTTTATATGAGTATTCGAAAAAACTATATTTTGGTTGAAAATATAAATTTAAGAACAATCAATTGAAGTAATTTTATTGGATTGAAGCCTTATTTTTGTATAAGTCCCAGATTGAGTATAACTTGCTCATCTGGAAAGGCTCAAACTCATCTGTTCTGTCTCCTGCGGAATAAACAGCTTCTTCTAGGATAAATGTAACTATTCCTGTTCTCTCGTTGTCAATTCTCTCGAATCCGACTTTTTCAACGAACTGGAATATATTGGATAAGCAGAATCCATCGACTTGGACTTGATTAAATCCAAACTTTGAGAACATCATCGGCCTAATGAATTCCAGGAATGACTTTGCGGCATATATGATAAGAGAGAATGTTATCTCGGCTGGATCCATAGAAATTCTCGGATTTAGGAATAATCTTCCGAAGCTTGCTTGATGGAACATTTGAGATATATCATTCTCATCTCTTATGCCATTGAATGATGGTGCATTACTCGATGAGCCGATTTTACGTGGTGAGAAAGTCATCTGGAAATTAGCAGGACTAAATAAAGCAGCAACACGTTGGCTGTAATCCTTCAATGTTGCCATAAGATTTGATGCAGTTTCCGATGGATAGTTTGGCTCTTCTTCTAGATAGTTATTGTATTTCATCATATCTTTCGATAATTGAAGATCAATTTGTCTTCTTGCCGCTGTAATGAATGATAATAAGCACTGCTCTGATGTACGGCGTGCAGTGTTCGTCAATTCTATGGAAAGCGGTGGAATATCTGGCTCAATGTCACTGATTCGCTGATAAATTTCATCAATTTCACCTTCAGATAACTTCTGAGCAATCTTGGACAATACCAATATATCGTCACCAGGAGTATTCTTGAAAACTTCGAATAATTTGAGGAGAGATAATTGAATTTGCTTTGCTAGAGTCATTCCGCATTCTCCGTACTTGGCAGAGAATGCAGCGAATTGTGTAATCAGTGTGAGTATTGGTTCTGTGATTGCGCGCGATAATTCGGCAGCATCAGATTTAATATTGTTAATAATGTAATCAGAAGCAGAAACATATATCTTGGCAGTAGCAGCTTCAATGTATTGGACAAGAACTCTGTGTGTATGGAGAGAGAGTTGCTCTGATGATGCAATTGACGATAATAATTGATCAAATTTCTCAAGATAGCTGAAAAAGTCATTAACAGTTAAGTCTGTGAGTGAAACACCGCTATTAACGAATTCACAAACTCTGTCGAATGTTTTTGTCGTGAAATCTGATAAAACGCCGGAAATTTTTCCTGTTTCATCAGTTTCCAGAGGAACTAAGCGTTCTTTGAACAATTTAACGAATTCTGTTGCATCTCTGATCGCCAATTCGTCCGTTTGATCGAGAACATCGAATGGACCGGAAGGTTTCGAATCATCTTCGAAGCGATTATCGATAATAAGGTATTCTTGGTGGGCCAGCTGCGAGCAGATAAGCCTCAGAGGCGAGCCAAGGCGAACTAAAAGAACAGCGTAGTCGATTGAATCTGAAACGGTGATATCAGTATTAAGCATCTGGCCACAAATGCGGGATTTGATGTCTTTCATTATAGATAAACACTGAGATTCGATGCTTTGGAAAGAAGGAATTTGTTTGTGATTTGCTAAAATTTTTTCAACTTTCAGCCAAATATTTACAGCTTTCTTGTAATTTTCTGTCTGTAGGCACTTGTTGAGTTCTTCTGGCAGATTCATAATGAATTTGACTCTTTCCAAAAGACGCGAAATTCCAGTTAATCTAACAACTTCTTGCTTATTGTTGCCGTATTTATCCTCAATGACATCATTGCGTGCTTTCATTTCTGAAAAATGAGATTTCAACTCACCAACTTTATCTTTAAGGCCTCCAATTTGGGAATTAAACTCGGAAACAACATCTGAAGCATGCAAGAACTTCTGGTAGTTTCCATAAACGATTGTTTGGAGTTCATTTTCATGCGTGCGGATTTCTGAGATGATTTGGTTTTGTTTCGCAATTATATTTGGAATTGATAAATTCTTCGAGTTTTCTTCAAAATATTTATGCGGATTAAAGTTTGGGGAGTCAATATCAGTATCATCATTCGTCTCTGCATCTTCAAGTCCATAAAACTGTCGAAGAAGACGATTTGTTGACATTATGATATTTGACAAATAAATATAAATATGTCACGTAAAATATTTATGACATGTAAAATTTTAATGTGCCATGTAAAACAAATTATGACTTGTAAAATAATTTATATGTCAAATTTCATATTTTATATAAATTATTTCCATATATAAGGAATAAGCAACTACCAACTCCTACATCACAACTGTATCAAAACTGCTGGCAACATATTCGTTTATGGGAAGAATAGCATACCTAGATAGAAAAGATCGGGAAAAATTACTAATTTTAAAGAAAATAACAAATGATATGATAAGATTCTGAAACAAAACATAATAGATTTAATCAACAAAATAAAAACATAGAAAATAACAAATTATAAGTTTGGATCATTCTCTTCTTGTTCTCTAGTTGAGGCAACGATATGAGCTGCTTGCATTAAAACTGCCGCTGCTGTCGCTCTCGCATATTCTAATTGCCCAGAGAGTCCATCCATTGGTGAGAAAGAATTGATGAACCAAAATACTTCTTCGACGTTAACAAGGTCACATCCAACTAATGTGACCATGAAAAGTCCAAAAATAGAATCAAAAGAATGAACATCTTCTTTTTTGTTCTCAGAATGCGCCGTTGCGTAATCTCTGACAAGCGAAAGAGATTCATGAATGCATCCAAGCATATCAAGAGGGGAAGTATAATAAGGAAGTGATGTTAATAATTTTCCTGCTTGATTAAGCAAATCTTCTTGATGAACAAGCTTTGAGACATCTGTACCTTTTGGAACTAGCTCTGGCGGTGCTCCAATCATTTCAACTGTAGCTTTAGAGGCACATGATCTAAAATCAGCTGGAAAATGCTTAGTAAAGAACTCTTCGTTATAAACAACGCTTCTATTGTATATAGATCTGAAAAAGATGATAGAAAATATCGCAGTTTCAATAGCATCAAAAATTTGATATTTTCGTATAATTTTATGCATTGTATGTATAATATTATTAGTAAATGCAGATTCTTTTGTCATATTCTGTGGGTTGATAAGCTCCATGACGTCAATATAAAACTCGAAAGTAGGTTTGAAAATTGTTTGATCAAAAGTGTCTTGTAAAGGATGATATTGAATAAACATTGCATTTCTGTCAAAGTATTGTGTCATTCCGTATAATATTTGATGTATAATCGTTGATTCAGTTGCATTTATAGCTGCTAGAGTTTCCTGTTGAGTTATTTGATTAACAAGGATACAATCAAGTTTAATTAGCTGCGTACATTTAGGAGACTCGCTTAAGCATTGCTTGTAAAGACCTTCTGTATCAATTTGTATTTCAAATTTGCTCGAATCAACAAGCATTGATTGCATTTTAGTAACAAGTTCGTCAATAAATTGAATAGCGCGTGTTAAATGTTTAGATTGAAGTCGAAAGATTTTCCATTGAACATAAAAGTGTTTTCTTGCTAAGAAAGAAGATGAAAATTCTTCCTGCCTTGATATAGCAGGAATAATAGGCATTTGAGGGTGTGCTGGAATAAGATTATAGTGATAAAAATGTGTTAAATCACCCATTAATTCAATTAATTTTTCATTTTTAGCTTCATAATCTTCATTATCACCATATACTGATGCATGTACATATGAAGAGAAGCGACTCCAGCTATTAAGCCACTCATCAAATGAAGCTTTCGCTTCCGTCATTTTATGAAATTTTGCTATTTTGACATGTAAATAATTTATTGACAAAAAATCGGATTTCGAAATTAAAACTAGTAAACTATTATCTTTTACAAATTTCATCAAAACGAAGAGATAAACCTGCCATTTAGCGTTGACCATCTACTGGAATGATATAATGAATTCTATCATTTGTGTAAAGAATTCCCCATATGTTTCTGCATTATTTAGAAGCATTGCCCTTAAAAATCTATAATATAAAAAAGAAATTATCATATCAAGAGTAATCTTTACAGTCCATAACAATTGATTGTCTTGCTAAAGAGTGACGTTGCTCAACGAGGTTGCAATATTGCGGCCCAGCAACCTCAATAAAGAGCCAAATGATCAATTGCAATTGGGTTCCCTAACAACAATATCGAATTTTTTTGAACAAGATAAAGGATTTTGATATTTGAGAAATCAGACAACACAGGTATCTTATAGACTTCATGCTTCAAAAATATCAAGTTTTCATTCTTGAATACGAAATTCTGAGTATTTTTGAACGAGATAAAGGATTTTGTTATATGATAAACCAGATAGCATCAGATTCCTATAGATCTCATCCTTCAAAAATATCAAGTTTTCGTAAATATTCATGAAATGCTGAGATTGCCTATAAAACTATAATTCAAATGAGAAAAGGGTTGTTGGAGCTGCGTGTTAACATTTAGTGAGATATACTAGTACCCTAGACTTAATATGATGTTTGACTTATCAAATCAAAACAGTCCGAACTCAGAGGGATATGAGGAGAGAAGCGCATCAGGCGTGAATGTGCGAAAGCTCATACGCTTAATTGTCTGTATCAAACATCACCTTCCAAAAAATTAAAAAAATGGGAAAAATCAACGAAAATAAAATGAAATTTGATAAATTATGTGAATAACTATGAATATATTAATTATTTCACGATTTTTCGGCCTCGAAATACAACTTTTTGAACATTGCCAAGAAAAACAAGGATTAAAAACAAAATTAATCCAATATTATATATATACATAAAAAGAATTTTTATTCAGAATGAAAAACAATAAAAAATTATAATTTTTTTGGAAAATATGGCATCCCAAGACTTTGTTATCGACAGAGTCGATGATGTCAACGACCTTAACGCTTACATAAGTAACGGAGCTATGCAGAGTCTCGGTATCCCAGAAGGCTCCATTATTTCTGTAAGAAATAAATTGAATAACCAAACTTTAGTGGCCATCCACGGATCTGATATCCCGGATAACACTATTAAGCTCAGCCGCTGCCATAGATTGAATTTATGCAGTTGCTTGGGAGAATCAGTCAAAATTTCAAAACCAATTAAATCACAACAAGCCGAAGTCGTCGTAGCTGCACCAATTGATGATACAGTTAATGGTTTATCGGGTAACTTTGGAGATTTAATTCACGAATCCGGATATAATTTCAACAATTTCCCAGTTTATCCCAATTTTACTTTCCCAGTTTACACAATGCAGCGCGTTGTTGAGTTCCAGGTGATCAAGTGCTCACCAGCTGGAGCTCATGTCATTGTAAATAGCAGCGACGTTTTTTCAATTAGAAGCCAACCTATTCCAAGATCGTCACAACCTCATTTCAATGTCACCTCATACGATGATATCGGCGGAATTGACGGACCACTTCAAAGAGTACGTAATGCTATCGAAAGGCCATTATTATCTCCAGAATACGCGACAAGAAGAGAACCAAAGACAGTTCTCATTACAGCACCAGCAGGATGCGGTAAAACCCTCGTTGCTTCTGCAATTACAAACGAAACATCGGCTGATGTTTTAGGTATGAAGGGTTCAGATGTCATTTCAATTCGTCTTGAAACAGCTGTTAACCTTATCAAGTCAGCTATGAACTCCGCGATGCAAAAATCACCTTGCATTATTTTCATTGATGATATTGATATAATTTCCTGCCAGCAATACAATGAGGATGGTACACCAAATAACACCCTTTCCAACGCTATCGGACAATTCATTCAAGGTTTCCAGTCTCAACAGCAGAGAGTTTTAATTGCTACAGCAAGGCATCCAGAAACGATTGTTCCTCAGGTTGCTCAGCTCTTCCAAGAAAAAATTGCAATCAACTATCCAACAGAAGAGCAGAAATTGAAGATCGCTGAAGCTATCACAAGAAAGATGGAAATCTGCGGTGAAAGTGCACTTCAGGAGTTATGTAATGGATCAGAAACAGGCTCTGATATCGAAATGAAGGCCCAGAATCAACTAACAGAAAAGATGATGAATCTTATCTCAAAGGTTGATCCATTGGCACCAGCAATTCCACTTAAGGTATTGCAGGAAGTTGCTATTGGTGATGGCAACGCTGAATCCAGAAAATCTTACAAGAATCGCGCAGCCAAGACTCAAGAGAAGAAACAAAAGAAGAAACATGCACAGCATATCGAAGAAACGCCATCATCCTCAGCAATGGATCCATTCGGAGATATCGGTGATGATGATGAAAATGTCGAAGCTCTCCTCACAACAAAGACAATTCCAATCAAATCAACAAGCTCATTCAACGAGCCAACCAACTTCGAAGATTCAAAGTCACAGGATCCATTCGCCGCTCAATCAGATCCATTTGCAGCTCCACCAAAGAAGGAGGCACCAAAGAAGGAACAGGATGATCCATTCGCTATCCCATCATCACCAATGTCGAGCGACCCATTCGCTGCAATATCCTCTACAAAGAATTTGGACTCAATGCCAATGCCAGGTGCAGACCCATTCGCGTCAGGTCCATTCGTCGTCAAGTCCGAGAAGCCAAAGCCTTCGCCACTCGATCCATTCGGAGGCGAAGAGCCGAAGTCGCAGAACTCCGGAGATCCATTCGCAGCTCCACCAGCAGCTAAGAGCACACCACCGAAGGGATCTGCCGATCCATTCGGTGCACCAGCAGACGATCCATTCGCCGCACCACCGAAGAAGTCTCCTCAGGCATCAGCAGACCCATTCGCAGCAGGAGACGATCCATTCGCTGCACCAAAGGCAGCACAGAAGCCAACATCGAAGACCGCTGATCCATTTGCTGCACCTAATGATGATCCATTCTCTGCACCTAAGGCACCAGCCAAGAAGAATGCTGACCCATTCGCAGCACCAGAGCCAGAGAAGGCAGCCGAAGATCCATTTGCTGCCCCATCAAAGAAGGGCTCCGCTCCAGCATCAACAGATCCTTTCGCCATGCCAGCAGAAGATCCATTTGCTGCTCCTAAAGCTGCACCTAAGGCTGTTCCAAAGAATGATCCATTTGCCGCTCCTTCAAACGCTGACCCATTCGCTCCACCAGCCGGAGCATCTGCCGATGACCCATTCAGTGCTCCAAAGAAGTCTGCTCCAGCACCACCAGCCGACGATCCATTCTCAGCTCCAAAGAAGGCTGCACCAGCACCACCAGCTGACGATCCATTCTCAGCTCCAAAGAAGGCTGCACCAGCGCCACCAGCTGACGATCCATTCTCAGCTCCAAAGAAGGCTACACAAGCACCACCAGCTGACGATCCATTCTCAGCTCCAAAGAAGGCTGCACCAGCTGATGATCCGTTTGGCGCACGAAAGAAGGCACAAGCAGAAGATCCATTCAACGCCCCAAAGAAGCAAGCGGCTGATCCATTTGCTGCTAAGCCAAAGGCTGATGATCCATTCTCAGCACCAAAGAAACAAGCAGAAGACCCATTCGCTTCAAAGCCAAAGAAGACAGCCGAAGATCCATTCTCTGCTCCAAAGAAACAAGCAGATGACCCATTCGCTTCAAAGCCAAAGAAGCAGGCAGATGATCCATTTGCTTCAAAGCCAAAGAAGCAGGCAGATGATCCATTCAATGCTCCAGCACCAAAGAAGGCTCCAGTAAATGCAGATAACGATCCATTCTGCACAATGGCTAGTGACCCATTCGGAGAAGGCGTCCAGAAGAACACTTATGACGATCCATTCGCTAGTGCTACAAAGAAGCTCAACCCACAGCCAGAGGAACCCAAGCCAGCCGCAGCCAGCGATCCATTCGCTCCAAAGAAGGATAGCAAGCCAGCAACAGAACCAAGGAAACCAGCTAAGGATCCATTCGCATCCAGTGGCGTGACATCAGAACCTGTTGGTAATGACCCATTCGCTCCGAAGAGAGCACCGTCAATGTCCAAGGACCCATTCGCCTCAGGAGATACTAAGATAGATAACTCAAAGAACGTTAAGATCGAGAAGCCAGAGAAGAAGGCCGTCGGCGATCCGTTCTCTGCATCCAATGATGATCCATTCGCACACCGCTCATCCAATCTTGATGCCATTCACATGCAAGATGATCCATTCTCTCAGAAGAAGGATAAGAAACCAGCCAAATCAAACGATGATCCATTCGCTGCACCAGCTAAGGCTCCGCCGCAATCAACCAGTGATCCATTCGCAGCACCAAAGAAACAAGCAGAAGATCCATTCTCACAGCCATCTAAGAAGAAAGCCGCAGACGATCCATTCTCTAAGAATGCTAATGATCCATTCTCAACACCAGCAGCCGATGACAATGATCCATTCTCAGCTCCACCGCCAAAGATGCCATCCAATGATCCATTCGCTGTCCCAGCAGCAGGATTCGGAACACCAGCAGGCGCTGATCCATTCGCTCCACCAGCTTCCTCATCAGATCCATTTGGTGCAAGTGCATTCGGAGCTAGAGCCAAGCCAACCAATGACCCATTCGCTTCCACACCGATGAAGGAGTCACAGGATCCATTCGCTTCAAGGAAGAAATAAATACAATTTTAGTATTTGATTAAATATTACTTGATTTCCATATATACTTTTTTATTAACAAGTTTCTTCATAAATTGACATGTAAATTATCTATTTGACACGCAAAATAATTTTTTGATATAAATTGACACGTAAATATTATTTTTGACATGAAAATAATTATTTGACATGTAAAGAAAATTTTCTTATAAAATTGACACGTAAATTTAATTATTTGCCATGTAATATATGGATTTTGGTATAAAAAGTGCCATACTGATGACTCAGCAAAAAGTCTCTCTTGTCGTTTGTTCGTATGACTTACATTACTCAATGACTCAGTTGAATGTCTCAGGAAATCTCGCGCAGCAACATAATGATTGCAAAATATCAGTAGGAAATTCCCAAGCAAATAGAATTGTTCCTACAAATGATGGAAAGTTCGCCATCTGCACAAATCCACTCCTCATTGTTATTGATCCTAAAGGACCAAAGACTCAGTCGTTTAATGGACACCAAACAAATGTAACGGACGCAGTATTCTCAGATAACAACTTCTACACATGCAGCGAGGACAGGACAATCAAAGTTTGGAATAAAACATCCAGCAGATTCACTTTAAGCATCTCAACAGGTTCTGCATTAAACGCAATCGCTCTCCTTCCTTCGAAAACAGCTGTAATTGTATGCAACGAGAAAGGACAGCTCGAAATTTACGATATTCAGAAGAGTGACAGACTTGCATCATTTACAATCGCTTCTGTTCCAGTCCGTTCCATGGCTGTCACGAAAGATGGCTCTAAAATATATGCCGCAACACAGGACGGACATGTTCATTTCATTTCTCTCAAGTTCGAAAATAATGTATATGAATTCTCAGAAACAGAAACATTTGAAGCTCACAAAGGCATCCCATTGCGCATTGTTTTATCTCCTGATGAAACAATGCTTGTTACAACTTCTTCTGATTCTCAAGTTAAGATGTGGGATGCTGCAACAGGCAAACCGGCAGGCGAGTTTACCGCTGACATCAAGAAGTTCGTCTGGGATGCTGCATTCACACCAGATGGAAAGATGCTCTGCACAGGCGGAACAGATATGATTGCAAGAGTTTGGGATGTTCAAACAAAGACTCTTCTTGCTCACTACGAATGGCATTCCAAGGGAATTACATGCCTCAATGTTATTACATACTAAACTCGGTTATTGTTTATTAATTTTCGCGATATATATAAACACATATTACGCTTTATAATTGTTTTCTTTCATTCTAAAAATCTCCCAAAATTATTCTATAATTTGTCAAACATCATCAACATTTTAGAACAAAAAAGCTCATCAACTATAATCATTTATACAGACAACAAAATTTACAATATACATATCTTCTGGTGTTAGTTATATTATATTTTGCAACGTAGAAAACAAAAACATACAAAGAATAAAATGTTATTGATCTTTACCCATTCCATGTTATTTGACACATACTCCACGGGTAACCTGCTTTTTCCCCTGGGGTTTGATTACTTAGATACATCATTAATGGAGTATGTATATTTTCTCTGCATGTTAAGGGCGGGCTCCTCAGTTTTTGGAACCTTATTTTGGAATATATCTCTGTATATGAACTAGTAGCAATCATATAACTA
>MRSU01004387.1:0-10320 GCA_008369845.1 Trichomonas gallinae | reverse complement strand
GATTTGGTGCCATTTACAGGGGGTGTCACTTTGCCCCTAATAACCCTATGGCGGAATGAAAAAATCGTGCATTTTTTTTTTGCTCGTGTGTTGGCGGAATAAATCCGCCATGGCACGAGCCTTGAGAATGATAACAATTAATCAAATCTCACCCCCCACGAGGTTTTGGATAGAAAATTTCAATTTTTATGAAAAAAAATGAGAAAAAAATATAACCTTTTCAACCTACACGAGACCGAAAATTATATTAGTGGGGAAACGGAAACCTTATTCCCCCACTGGGTGAACCATATAAGTATGCGGCATCTTAGTATACTTTTCAATGAATTGTAAAATTAAAATTTGAGAAATCTAGCAGAGTGCCAGAAATACTCTAATCTTGATGCAAGATAACCAATAGAAACTGCTTCTAGAGTATTTGTGAGAAATCTTGATTTGGATAAAATAAAATAGACGTGTGCTTATTTATTTTGATCATAAATATTTGGCCAGCGACAAATCCAAATTGTGGAGGCATAAGAGGTACTAGGAGCTTGTCAGATATGTTAAAAAATAAAGCTTCTAGTGGATAAAAATGTCAATATTTGTCTATTTTCTGTCATGTAAATAAAAAAAACTGAATGTTAATGACAAAAGTTTTTAAAGCTGTGCTGCATTCTCCAAATATATCTGCCATAAATTTTACAGGAAAGAGCAGTCAATATTTCAAATATTCCGAATATATATATTTAATAAACTCTATAACAAATTGTTTTTATAAGTTTAACTTATTTCTTTCGTCATTGATAATCAAGCAGCAACCATGATGATTAATTGGCTTCATTGAGATGCTGCTTTTTAATTTTAGGAATGATAAATACTAAATATGCATTTTCAATGAAAATGCTTCATTCGTCTGACTCATATTCGAGCAAAGTTTTCCTTAATTTCTTAAAATTAAAAGGTTAAAAATAAGTGGATTCTTGAATTAAATATTAAATCCAAAGTTGAAGCTCATGAATAAACTCAACATAACCATCATCTGTATATGTTGTTGGGCAAGAAGCAGGATTTCCAAGAACCATAAACTTTTTCTCATCGCACAAAGAAAGATAATATAAAGGCCGTATTGAATCAAAGCAAACTGGCTTAAGCATGAAAATTTGTGTTGCATTGGATTGAAAAACAAAGACATTTCCTATTTTAACTAATTTATCATAAATTATTGTTGAATTGCTATTTCCCCAGCTTAATGTTCTAAGATTATCGATTGTGAGATAGTTTTTTCCGTTTTCTATTATAGTTGATGTGAGTTTTCCTAAAGTGTATTCGATATATTCATCATCTGGTCCATAATCAAGCGCTTGCATGTTGTACATCTTCATTACCATATTTACGCAAAAAGTGACTTGTTTATCGTATATATTACAAGATAAATTTAATTCATCGCGAGATTGATGTAATCCGCCAAATTCTTTGATAAAAGTGTAATTTTCTAGATCAAATGCAGTTGCTATTGCATCTTCTCGTAATTTAGCATTCTTTAATTTTTGCTTGTTAATAATTTCATCAATTTCTGTTTGATTCGTAATGTTTTCAAAAGAAATATTCACGATTGACTCATTAAGAATGTCATAGGCTCGTTTATTTATAGTATAATCGTAGTAAGATTTGTCGAATAAACAATTATGATGGAGGTTTCTGTAATAAAGAAGTTTTCTCGTGAATTCTCGTGCTGTTGAAGCCATTTCCTTTCGTCTACTTTCTGAATTTTTCCTGTTCATCTTTGATGATTGGATTGCTGTTTTGTATCTATCAATTAAAGTGGAATTTATTTTAGTGAAATTGATTTTGCATGTGTTTTTGCATTGAATTAATGGATTCTCAAACTCATCTGATCCATCACAACAGTCGCAAATTCCATCATTGTACTTATCTAAGGAGATATTCTTATCTTCTGACAAGCAATGGAATATATTACGCGGCTTGTCGTATATTTCCTCCTTTGTTTTGATTGTTTCTGTAAATAATGAAATGGTCAGAAAAAACATTATAAAAATTTAATCTAATCGTATGGAAAATCATTCAAACTGGTCTGTATTGGTTGCTTTTGTTGCTTGAAAATTCTCAAATCGAAAAAAAATTTCAAAAATACGAAATTCTGGATACATACAAATATTTATTGGTTGGATGGTTGAATAGCTGCATTATAATGGCCACCAGACCTTGAAGCAGTGTGAAATGTGAGATTTATCTCAGTAACAAAATCTCCAAATTTCTGTGGTGGAATTCCAAGAGCATGAACTATAATGGAAACCTTCAAAGCATTTGCTAATGCGGAGACTTCTAGGTTATCTGCCCATTCGTTCTCATTTTCGATCTTGTTGCAATGTTGATTTAATTCTTCAACGGATCCATAATCTGAGAATGGAAGATAATCATCTGGGTGTTCTCTTATTTCTTTGGCAGCAACTTGGCGAAGCTCTTTAACTGAATCTGGAGAATATCCAGATCTTCCGATAGAAGTCATTGCAACAGCAATGGAACGGAACAAGCAGTGGCCATCACCGGCAACAGAACGAATAACAAGTCCTAATGGAGCAATTTGTGCAGTAATTTTTTCTGTTTCAATCTGTGCTGGTGTCATTTCACTGCCCACCTTCCTTGCTGCAGCTTCTAACTCATACTTAGCTTTGAGCTTCTTTTCTCGCTGACCTTTTGCGTTTGTCTTCTTTTTCTTCGGTGGCTCTTGGACTGGCTCAGGTTCAGGTGCAGCGGCTGGTTTACTATTCTCTGCAATAGCTGCTATTGTAGAATCCACTTCTAATGATTGATATTTTTCAAATAACTCTTTTCTCATATGTTCTGCTTCTTTGTTGATTCTTTTACGATCATTTTTAGATTTTGCACCAGCAAGCATCTCTTGTATCTTCTTTTCAAGTTCTTCAGACTCTTGCTTGTGCTGGGCACTAATATCCATTATAAAAGAAAAATGTCAACCACGATTTACATGGCAAATTGATTTAAAATTGTTAATTATTTTTTGTAAAGCGACAAATTGTATTTTACTTGGCAAATTGATTTGTAACTGTCAATAATTTTTGTAAAGTGACAATTAATTGGCAAATTTATTTTGATATGATAGAAATATAATTTTGCTTGTAAAATGTCAAATAATAATTTACATGACAAAAATAGTTCATTGTTTATAATATTAGATTTAAAGATTATCAATATTCGAAATAGAGTGTTTGAGCTGAGCTGCATTGAATCATAACTTGTCATGATTGTTTTTATTTCAATAAAATTTTTGATTGAATTAAATTTCGATTATATGAACCATTGTATATATGAGAAATGTTGCATGTGAGTGGTAGAATGGTTAGTGTTTCAAATTAAAATAAACATTTAAAATACGAAAGAAAAAATCTATAATAGTATATAAAGCTCTTAATGTGTTGGAATGTTAATAGCACTTCCAAACAGTGGAGCTGCGTGTAACTCTTTGCAAAAGAAGTAAGGCTTGACATCTAACAAATTATCTTGTGTCTTAGCGTAATGTGTATTCTTGATAAAATCAACAAAATCATCGAACTGAAGATTCCTCCAAAAAGATGGTGGACGCGATTTGCTTTCTCTTTCCTGGACGTTCCTGTAATTGAAATCTCCGTAAATCTGCGCGTAAGCGTGATATCCGCAGAGAATCGGTAAGAAGATATTGAATTCGAACGCAGTTGGGTTATTGTGAATAAGCTGGATGACGCAATCGATGAATTGAATGAAAATTGGAGCAGACTCATCAAGTTTCGGATTCGGGCGGTGGCAGCAGCGGACACTAAACTGGTGGCCTGCGTCGCACCATTCTTTCATGATAAGGTTCTGAAATCCTTCAATTGTTCTTGAATTTGGATCCATCATTAATTGGACGACGGAGCAAATCTGTGCTGTCCTGTCCCATCCATCCGTGCAATGGACGAGTGCTGCGCAGTTAGAAACGAGAGCATTAACTGTGGAGACACTGGAAGTGAGAATTTGGGAAATTAAATCACCCCATTCCTTCCATGGCTCTGGGTCGTAAGTATTTGCAAGTCCTTCTGATAGCGAGTGATAAACTTCACGAACTTTATGAATATTCGGAATGTTGAAGAATTTGAACGTCGAGTTGATGTATTTGTCTGTAGATTCGTATCCTCCACCAGTTAAAATGTTAACAACTGCGTTTAATTTTGGTCTGCAATCAAATATTGCGACGTTACGTCCCTGAACTATGGCTGAGATGTAGCGGGCGTCATCGGGTGAATCCTGGTTTCTTATTCCTGTCAATGGTTGGGACGATCTCATAAGCGCGGCTCCATTGTCCGGATTAATATAAGAGAGATAAGGCAGCCTTCCTTTTGATCTGAAATTGGCTACACGTGTTATCAAGTCCAAGTTCACGTCCGGAGGAACTAAAATCTTCTTAGGATAAGTAGGGCAAAAATCGTTATCAACGACCTGCCAGTGCGATGACTGCTCCATAATGCGAATCCATTTGTGGTCTGACTCGTAGACCATGTCAGGGAGTGAAGTAGGGTTGTTAAAGTTGTCTTTCAAATGATGATAAAATGTCGGGCGATCGTTTCCGGTTTTCGAGAAAGGTATGTTTAACGTTGCAGTATTAGAAAGCGATATTTCGATTCCATAAAATCCGAATCGATGTTTTCCGCCTTTCTTTTCGATATTTAACATGCATTTAAATGGGATGGAAAAATCTTTGAAAAGATCAGACCACTCTTGAAGAACTACTCTCAGGCCCCATGTCGTGATTACAAAATCACATGAACCATATCTTGAATGATTTGCTTGGTGCAAAGAGATATACTGTTCTCCAGGCAAAAAGCAGAAGCGTTGTTTAATGCCCTGCTCGAAGTCTTCGGCTGTTGATTCGTGACGATTGGGAAAAAACGGATGAGATTCGCTCATTTAATAATTTTTGTAAATTTTACCTTTTTGAGATAAAATGCTGATAATATAAAGCAAATCTATAATAAAGCAAAATTAAATTGTTTTCACACGATTTGATCAAAAAAATCTTGGAACTTCATCAATTTCGCACTCAATATGCTGCATAAACACGAAATATAAATGAAAAAGCTCACAAAAAAATTGTTTGTCAATTCTTATTTTTTTACCGGATTTTCATGTGTCTCCTATTGTAATGCGTAGTTTATGAATATTCATAGAAATTTTGAAAAAGCAGATTTTATATACCAAATTTATAATTAATTGTATTATAGCTGTATAATGTAATTCCGATGGATGTGAATTTTAAGGTTTTTTCACATTTTTGGCTAAACACCAAGATCCGAAAATAACTATGAAATCGTAATACTCTAGTTTTAAATATTTGATTTTTCTAATTTATTTTAATGGAAACATTAAATTTCAACTTTGAATATTCTTACTTCTTGGCAGGTGATGAAGTGTGCATGGCCATCGATTATAGTTTGAGTTACAGCTACATATGAATGTTACAAACTTTCGAATAAGACTTTCATCATCTGTGAATTTTTTCTTATATATGAAAAATGCCTAACCGTATGAGTCATTTTATAAGCATATATGCATTGTTTATGAATAATTCATCTTTGATATTTTATGAAAGATGAAATTATCATCCAATTCAAAATGTTACAGATAACAGCAAATTTTATCGCTATTATGTGAATCACATCAGAATGAAATAATAGCAGTAACTTAGAGAAAATGAATGGGAAAAAAATTGAACGAAAATGTAATTATCCATGAATCTAAACTGAAGTCTATTTTAGATAATAAATAGAGACTCTCGGCTTCTATTGCAATAACTGCAAGAAAGGGAATCATAAAAATGACCAAAAAATGAAGCAAAAATCAAAACTGTTCCATTGTTTTTAGATCAGCGCTTTTATTGCAAGAAAGAGATAAAAAAAATCGAAAAATGAAGCAGTCATCAAGACTGTTTCGTTGTTTTTGAAATCGCATCTCTTTTAGAAAATAAATAGGGCTTCTAAACTTATATTGATCCTAAAGCATTCAAAGAATAAGGTTGGATTTTTAGATCAGAATCAATATTTGCAAAAGTGCATAATTTCCTCTCAAATATCTACAAAAGTGACAAGTATTGAAAGTGTACAAAAACGTGACATTTGATCGTAAATTTTCATGTCAAGTGGATTTACTTTACATGTTGAAGTCATTGAAGCGCGTGGATTGGCGAAAATGGACACATTCACACTCAGCGATCCATATGCGTTGCTGCAACTGACAAGTACGAATATAGTGTATAAAACAAAAATTTGCAAAAACACGTTAGAACCTAAATGGGGTGACTCATTTGCGATTAAAATACCAGATCTTGATGGTGCTTTACACATTCTCGTTAAAGATAAAGATATTAAATATGATGATCCTATGGCAAGGCTTATTCTTCCTCTCCCTTCGGTGCCAAAAGGCAGTGAACTTGATTCGTGGTATCATCTTGTCCCAGAAAAAGGGGTTCCGGTTGGTGGTGAAATTCACTTAAAAGTCAGTATTCTTCCAACAGAGAAGGTCGTATAAGATTAATTTATACTACTAGCTTTCAATACGTTCACAGAATAATTTAATCTATTGAGAAAAATTGTTTAATTTTGTTTATCATGACTTAAAAACTTAAATAATATCATTAGTTTGGATGATACTCTATAAATAATAACAATTTATACAAATTTTATACAAAAATATAAACAAATAAAGATAACTTTCAAAATGTAAGTGGAAATTGAATAATACAAACAAAGAAGAAGTTGGATATAACATTCGAATAACTATTTGATAATAATTTGAAAATTGATGGAATAATTTCTACATTTTGGACGATTTATGCTTTTCAGTAGCATTTTTATGTTCATCTTCTAAATGAAAAATCAGCCTCCCAGTTAATTTTGATAAAATCATTGATTGGTTGGACACAAATAGGACAAGTGCCATTTGAAGTATGAAAACATGTTGGACACATTACATGTCCGCATTGTGGTACAAAAACTGGATTTAACAAGCAATTTGAACAAATTTTTGGATTTTTGATTCTTTCTTTAGTGCAATCATATAAATAAGTTTGTGTTCTCAATCCTTCTGCTTGTCGTTTCATTGATTCTAAGTCTGATTGTTTTTGTTGGATCAAATCAATTAAATGTTGGATTTTTTCATTCATTTGCAACAAACTTGGCATTTCCGCAGAAATCATCATAATGGCATGTTCAGAAAACAAATGAGGAGAAAATAATTCAAAACTAATTGCAGATTTGAAATCTGATAAAACTGTTGCTATTTCATGAGCATAAGTACGTGTTGTATTCAATTCATTAACAAATCTAGCTGTTAAATCGTAAAAATCTGGATTTGATTTTCCATCGTAATTTATTTCATGATCAAGATGTAAATTTACATTCCTAATGATATCTGTGTTTAGTTTTGCAATTTCTAAAGTTTGATTTAAAATAGAATAATGATCTTCAAGTGAAATATCTGTATTATCTATATTCTGTAAATCAATGCATTGATAATCATTCAGTAAACATAGCTGATTGTTAAGAAGCCTGGATTCTGATGTAAGTCGCTTAAAAACTGATAATAATTTTGTATTTTCGGTCAAAATCGAATCTGTTTGCGTTGTTATGAGTTCTTTTAATTCATCACTATTATAACCGATTGTATCAATAATATCTTCAAATTCTGGTAGAAATCTTCTAAATTCATAAAGTTTTTTCTTAAAAAGCGCAATTAGTTTTGAATGATTGCCAGCTAAACGTTGGAATAGATCAAAACCGGCCAAAACCGATGGAGAAGGAAATAATAATTCCATTTGTTGAAATTCGTAATTACAAGTTAATAATGACAATGATTCGATGCAGAGTCTCTGTGTTTCATAAAGACTTGATATTCGAAGATACAAACTTTTTTTAATATAATCTGTAATAGAAGGTGTTTGCTGCTGTGATACGCTTTCTAAATTCGATACAAGTAGTTTTTTAATATGCGTGCATGTAACTAATAATGATTTTCCAAATATGTTTGAATTTGAATAGGTTTGCTGGTAAATGTTCAAAACATTCAACATTCCGGATGCAAAATCCTTTATTTCGGACAATTCTGAACGATTTTCTTCGGAAATTAAGTGCTGTGTAATATATTTTGATATTTGGGGAATAATGTTTAGATTATCGAGGTCATTTTGAGAAGAATTCGAGTAATCAGGAAGTTTCCTTACGATTTTCATGAATGATTGAATAATTGTATGCATATTTGAATAAATGTTCCGAATTTCGGCCTCAAGTATAGAACATTGAGAATTATAACTATTAATCCACAATGATAAGTCACTTAGCGCAGTTTGCTTATATTCTAAACCTTCTTTCAAGGGAACTCTCCAATCTTCCCTATCATCAGGTTCAAGCATTTATAAAAAAGGGTCTAAAATCCCAACCCCTAAATATTTTTTTGTGAATCATTTATAACCTGGTTGACCTAAGGTGACCCCTATATTTTTCAGGTTACTTTAAACCAGTAGATGTCCACCTTAGATCAACTAGTTTATAAGATGAGAAATTTAGATGAGCGAGGTATAAATTGAGAAATAATTATGCCTTTTGCTCAGTAGAGGTCATTATTATAAGCCGATTGTATGATTTATGTCAATTGCCTTCTTTCAATTTAATGCTTGTTGAAATTTCAAATATTAAGGTATTAATATTTGAAATCTAACCAATATTAAGGTAATGTTTTGATGGCTTATTATAGTCTAAATATTATGATTTTGGTCAGTTTTGGGCAAAAAAATAATTTTATAATTTTTATATAAAAGAAATCTTATGTATTCAAACGCGTATGTAAGATGAATTTGTTTAGTATTTAAAGCTCCTGGTCCATCTTAACGTCAACGATTGACCTCCAATGAAGGCTTCCATCAATGATGCGGTCCAAGGCATTGTTAAGCTTATCGACAGACTCTACAATGCTACACTTCTCCTGGGAACGATGGAATATCCAGATTCCCTTCTTAATGTAATCGAGTTTAGAACCAGCTGGACATGTAGCGAAAATGAATGGATCATGCTGGAATTTGTTAGCGAGCTGCTTGAACTCTTCGTCTGCCTCGCCAGCTAAGATAACGCAGTTCTTCTTCTTATGGCAGATTTTATCAAACTTCTCTTCTGTGTCTATTGTCTCTATGATGACACCCTTTGGCTTCGGTGTTGGTTTTGGTGTCGGATCTGGTAGTGTTCCGTCGAAGAATTTAACAATGAAGTTTTCGATTGCGCGGAAGCCTGGTTTTCCGTCAAAAATGCGTGATTTGTTACCATCGGAGACTAAAACTGTCGGGAAGGCTGTGATATTGAACAATTCCTTCTTTTCGGAGTTAAGTGCGTGGCCAATCGAAACTCCTTCCTCGCTGTTCAAAAAGCGATTGCTGATAGCAGCCCACATTGGTGGGACCTGGCCCTTGTTTGTAAAGAGGATTGCGGACTTCTTGGAGCCGTCTGTCCATGTTTCGTCGATTTCATTCGAATTGTTTGGAATATATTTAGCGCCAGCATTGCAAAAACCGCGTGTTGAGCGTTCACCGTTGTAAACCTTGTGGCCACCTGGGTAAAAAATGATGAATGTTGGAATATAGCGGATATTAAATTGTGAAGCGATGTCGTTGTTTCTTTGTGTATCTAATGAGCCGAATCTGACCATTCCTCTTGATTGCTCAGCAGCTTCGGCAAATAATGGAGCTGCCTGGCGACATGCAGGACAATAATCTCCCTGGAAGTCTACGATCCAAACAGTTTTGTTGTCACGCTTCTCAATGAGTTTCTTCCATGTCTGCGATGTCAGTTCAGTGACAAACTTGCCGTGGGCGCTTAAACAAAGAGAAGAAAGTAAAGGAAACATTGTCACGTTTTCATAGCGATAGAAATTATTTGGTCGTATAATTATTTCTCGCCTTCCATTTATATTAATAAGCCTATTATAATATTATTATTAATACCCTCAAAATTTTGTTAGTAGACTTTTTAAAAAATCTTTGCTTTGACAAACTTCCTCAATATTCATCTAAATCAAAAAATGAAATCACCACACTTATCAGCACATTGTGCATGGAAAAATGGCATGATATGAGGCTTCAACTAATAGGTTTCATGTGCACATTTCCAAAACTTCGAGTTTGAATAAAACACTGAATATTTGCTCCAGGAGTCTCATAACTTGTAATATACATATACATATATGAACTTATCCATAATATCAAAACAAAAATCTGAGGAATTGACTTTAATTCATCACAATCATATC
>MRSU01004386.1:0-19788 GCA_008369845.1 Trichomonas gallinae | reverse complement strand
GGGTATGAGGCAAGGACGACAGCCTTCTTGCCGGCATGGCGGCCCTGAAGCATGACAACGAAACGACCAGCTTGAACGAGAGACATTCTTGGAAATGGCCGGACCACGTCGATTATTTTTCCCTCAAATATTTCAAAATAAACATTACCCCTTTATAAATATTTCACCCCCTATATAAATATTTATTTTTTGTCAATCATTTTTACATTACAAAAATTGGTTGTCAGATTTTTATATTGTCCATCTATACTATATAATGCGAGCATAAACACAAGGCTATCTGATTCTGATGCCTACATAGGCTAAAGACCATATTGAAAAGCGTCGAAATATTTGATTGTTGCGTATCAAATCATTATCATAAGAAATGATCTCATTTAATGTAACATAATAATATAATGACTCATATGTAATCTTCAATAACAAGTTTACTGATGAAATATTCAAGATTTTTTTGAGATGAAAATATTTCAAATTATAGCTTTCTTTATGCAAAACAACAATAATTAAACCAATTAAAGCAAAGTCTAATAGCCAAAAAGTCTAAATTCTTGTTGATTTTTGATTTTAATTTAGAATGAAAAAATTGTTGTGGATTTGCTTTAATATGTATATATACTAAATATTTATTACAATTTATTATTCTTGTGGGTTTCCACGCCATCTCTTTTTGAGATTATTTTTCAAAACATCGATAAACTTCTGAGTTTCCTCATGACCTGTGTTTTCCTCCAATGCCTGTATAATTTCGTCTGTTCTGTTTGATTCGCCGACAAATTCGTTGAACACAGAAGTGATTGCTAAATCAAATCTTTCAACGCTATTATCTGTCAAGCTTCTTTCTATTTCTTCGATTGTCAAATCACTTGCATCATTGCTTAAGGCTCCTCCAATCCATCTCCTGAAGTCAGAGTCCCATATCCACACCCTTCCGCGTGAGTTTGCAAGAATGTTGCCTTCACCGGCCAGTCTGAACGAAACGAAATCGCTTGGACATGGGCATGACATCACTTCCTTCATTGTCTTCATGTCGATGACACAGCAGCGGCTGCCTACTGCCAGTATATATCCGCCATCATAACTCAAGTGCCTGCAGATCCCTCCAACGAGGTAAGGAGTCGAAAGTCGTCTGCCAGTCTTTTTGTCGAGCTTAATAACAGAGCCTGCATAACTGACGATGTGGAAATTGCCGATGTCCAATGCGTTGTTAACTATTCCTTCTAATATCTGTGGTTTTGGCCAGTTGTAGCCAACAGGGTTGTATTCTGTCGTTGTTGGTTGTGTGACTTCACATTCGACTTTTGCCGAGAAAGAAACAAGCTGCTTTTCAACAGCTGTCAACAAAACCGGCTGAATGCACGTGATCTTGTCCTGTGTAATGTTAACAACCTGGCGAGCCAAAACTTCCTGCGGAGTGAGCTGCAAAACTTCTAAGTCGACTTCTTTCTCTTCGGCATCAAGCGCATGCAAAAGTGACGCTGCTGTTGCTGTTTTCGCTGCAGATTTAACGCGGAATGTGTTCTCGCCAATCAGGTGGCTCCTTATCTCCTCCATGGACTCAGCATCGACGAGCTCTAAGTCGTGGGCTTGAGAAAAGTCGAAAGCAACAATTCCGCCTTGTCTCATGATAGGAGCGTTTTCTAATGCGACAATCAGCCATTTCGCGTCCTTCGACCAGCACATGTCGTTGATAGTAGAAGTTGAGACCCCATCTAACACTACAAGCGGCCTCGTCTCTTCTCCGACCATCCATATGGAAATAACACCACTTTTATCGCCGCATGCCATGATTGATGAATAGGAGCCGTCTTTATTGCGGAAAAGGAAAGGCGGGCAGGAAATGCAGCAAGACGGAGCTATGTGACCTTCCAGCATGAATCCGAAGTTGAATGATTCGCGGCTGAAGAAAGGAGTAACATATCCTCCTGAATTTGCGGCAGTCATGCCTACAAACGAGCCATCAGGGGTCCAGCAGATACGAGAAACAAGAGCTTGGTCTGGCTGTGTGAATTCAAGACCGAATTCATGGCTGTAGTTATTTGTTGGATCATAAATGTCTAATTTTCCGTTGAGAAGCTGGCAAGCAATAAATTTGCCTAATGGATCGATAGATATTGAAACTAAACCGACAGATTGAGCTGTTTGATGTTGATATAATTTATTCGCTGATTTAACATCCCAAACGATTACTGAGCCATCAATTGAACATGTGGCAATCTTCAGAGAGTCTGGGAACCATGAAATGCCCGTAACATCGTTTGTATGTCCAGAAAATGTTTTTGACTGCCATCTCTGGACAGGATGGTTTGGTTTAAGTTCTTGTTCCGAAATACCGAATGTTGATGGCTGTCCGAAGCAACGAACTCTGTGCCAGATGAACATCATTGCATCATCGCCGCCTGAAGCTAGATATTTTCCATCAGGACTGAATCTGACAATATTAACTGATTTAGTGTGATCTCGAAGTACTGCTAGTAATTTATTTTTGATATTTTGCGTGTTGTCTGTTAATGCTCGAAAACTCCAAATTTTGATAAGATTATTCCAGCCACCAGTCGCGAAAAGTTCGCCAGATGGGTGGATATCGACAGAGGAAACAGGCCTGGTGTTGTGGCCAAGCCATTTCGGGAACACAAAACGAAGATTAAGTTTGTCTTTCCCTTCCATTTTGTAGACGTTTAAAAATTTTTCATTCCCCAAAACATCGTTTTTCAGCGTTTTTAATACGATACACACTAAACACTCCTCCATCCAGTTCTATATCATTTATAATTCAACAAAGAAATCATTCCTAGGAAAAACAAGAAAATTTGATATGTAAAACTTTTACATGACATAATCTGTCATGTAAAATATCATAGCTTTTCCAAATCATATTTACGATAATTTTGTTTTTTTTTAATATGATATACATTAAATACTCACCCATCAGGATCTATTTCATTGATAAATCAGCTTGAAAAACATCAAAAATTTATCAATCCTAAGAAGAACATCAATTTTAATACATGAAATGATTTGAATTTTTTTTCGTATAAAAATGTGTTTTTAATGATTATTCTATTGAGTATAACATCTCCACTAACGATGCGATGCCTAGGTGTGCAGAGCACAGCCTCATGCGCTTTGTTCATGCTAAGTTTTA
The DNA here is from genome assembly GCA_008369845.1 of Trichomonas gallinae. Taxonomy (NCBI): domain Eukaryota; phylum Parabasalia; order Trichomonadida; family Trichomonadidae; genus Trichomonas; species Trichomonas gallinae. The sequence continues at coordinate 16,643 of MRSU01004386.1, read as the reverse complement.
CTACCTGTTTTCGTTTTTCGCATTGAAGGTTGCAAGCATCCAAGGGATGCATAAAGCGTCCAGTCTACGGCTTCATTTGCCCAATTGTCGACTCCCAGGCTGGTTTTACACACACTATGATATGAAACCACATTCATTACTACTTCATCAAGAAGATGAAACTTAATCGAGATTAAGTCATTCTCCCCACTCAACTTCCAGCACATATCCCTCGGCAAGCGTTGCCTCAGGAAGCTCGTAAATGGCTAGATAGCCAGTCAAAAACAAAATTAGATAAAATCTCTATAATTTTACTCTATATTACTCTAATCTCTATGTATAGATTCAACAGATTTAGCAAACTTCTTGATCAATAAACTCGGAATGTTTGCTGTTGATGATTAAAAGAAAGCTTTTGCAAATGTAATTCTTTCATCTGGAGATAAACCTTGATGATGTGTTTCTATAGATCTCTGAAGTGGTTTAAAATAAGCAATAACTTGCGGAATGAATGTCAAAGGATTAGAAATTTCAATTTGCTCAGAGTCTTCAGCATCGAATAAGTCTTGAACATTATCAAAATCATTCATTCTTGACTCAGCAAGTAACTGTTCTGGATCATAATCGCTGCTATTAACGATTATTCAATAGGTCTTCCATATCTCCCATATCATGATCAACTTGACGAACAACCAATGATTGATACACCAATCGTGTATCGTTTACAATTGATTAATCTTGGAGTTTTGATGCACGAACTGGATCTTTCAAGCATTCTTCGATTTCGCGATGAACCTGGTTCATCATTTCTTCTGCATCTTGTACATTCTTTATTAGGAGTGTTTTAAGCACAATCTTAATGTTTTGACCTGCTTTCTCTAGTTGTGAAATAATTTCTTCACGAGTTTTGCTGTAGTTATACAATGAGAAATATATGATTCAATGATCCCGTGCGCAAACTTATTGAGCAGCGTAAAACGTCTCTTATGTTCGTCTGCTTGACTTCATAGATATTGGATGGTAATATATAGATCAAATAGCATCTACATATAGTGAAGTAGTCCTCCATGCCTAATTCACCAGTTCATAGGCTTTTGCAGTTATTCATCATAAATTTGATTTTCGTCAACTTCTGGTGAAATAAAATTTCTATCAATACAATTATCATAGAATTCATTGGCAACTTCACCTATTTCTTCGTAGTTAAGAAGTTCAAGGACGCATTCATCTCCATTTGCTTCAACGAATAACTCACGAACTGTTTTGTCGCCAAATCTATCGAATCTTTCTTTTCCTTGGTAATCAATCACTTGGCGGAGTTTCTCCATTGTGAACTTTGCGAATTCAAATTCCTCATTTTCAGGATCTAAAAATGAAACAATTATATCCATCGAATCATCATCAAATATCTTGTAATCTATGTCACATCCTATCAAAATGAAGAGCCTTGATACCTCTTTCTTCATCGCATAAGGAAGATTTTGCATTAATTTTTTCAATGTACTAATGAATGATGAATTGAATTTCTTTGCGAATCTTTTTGGATTCTCGCAGCTAAGTATTAAGTTATAAACAGCAATGCACATATTATCAAAATATTCTGGTGGATCATCAATAATTTGTGGCTTAAAGTATCTGAATAAGTAAGTTAAAGTTGTATCAATTAATATATCATCGATCTTACCAACAATTCTATATGTTAAACTCGCAATTAAATTGATAATTGCTGAATCAATTGGCAAAAACTCGAATCTGTCTGCTAATAAAAACAATCTATCGAGATTTGCCTCATCAAAGATATTCAATGAGCGAATACCTTCATCAAAAACTATTTTGTTCAATGTGAGAATTGTTGTTGCGTAAATATGATTGATGTTAATATCTGTATATAAAATTCTCATGAATATATCAATATACTGTGTTGCATTGATACCAATATTATGAAATTCTATTATTTTTTCACGATTGAACAAATCATCCTCAAAATTATTGAAAAATCCATCTAATTCATTTTCATTTAAGTATTTGTGCTCTTGTGCTTTTCTTGCTCGATATTTATATGATTTAATTGGCGAATTTTTAAACAATCTTGAAAATAATAATGAAATGTTTCGTAATATAATTGGATCTGTAATGTTTGGATCTTTAAATAGATAAAAGAGTCCAGTAGAATATATAAGAGCAGTAGCAATGTCAGAACTCTGCATAATTCTATCGATAATACAACATATATTTGATGAATAATTAACATTAAAGAAATCACCACTTTGTAGTATTCTATGCATTAAATGACTTTTAAGTGCAAGTAAATTAACCTCTTTTGAACAAGATACAACTCTTCTGCATAAAATGTAAAATGCTTTAACATTTTCAATTAGATTACATTGCATTATTGCCTCAAACACGCCTGATTCAATCATTAGTTCTGCAGCTTCGCTGTTATCATTAAAAGAAAGATAATTTATTAACTCGATTAATATTCTGTTGATTTCATCTATGTTTCTAGATTGAAATGTAGCGATGTATTGTGGTACTAATTCGTTAAATTTAGAAGCCGCTGATCCATCAAATTCTTGTGAAGCAATATACTGATCAATTTCTGCTTCATTGATGATAAAAGACTCTGGAGGAGCCTCTTCTATCTTTTGACTTTCGGGAATTATTTTGTTTATTGGAGAAATTTCTTTAAATTCTTCATCCATTGATGCCACTTTTTGGAGCAAAATTTGTCACTTTTAAAAATCTCGTCACTTTTTTAAATCATTTCTTTCCCAAAAATTCCAAATCTTGATGGAAATGTGCATCTCAAGATTTCAATTTTGAAAATGCACATGTAAATAAAGATAATATATTTAAACGAAAATAACAAATAAATAAAATATATCAAATTAAATATCAAGTCCAATTGGAGATAATGGCATATAAGATGTGAAATCTTCATGATTAGCTCTCAAAGCAATTGTTTCAGCACCAACTTCTTTTGTTTCAAGACGATCTGCGTTGAGTTGAATTTGCATTATGTTTTCCTTCTTCAATCCCATCACAGAAAACAGTAATTCATCCCATGTTGATGCAAATCTCACCAACTTCTGCCCATCATCCATCATTACGGATAATCTTTCATGGGGCTCTGCATTTGCTCTGTACCATATATGCGTGGAAGTTATAGAATAACTACCATTCAATACGACTTTTGCATGGAGAGTGAAGCAGTCTGTACTCCTCGACTGACGTACGATCCATGATTCAGTTAATCTTGTTTTCAAACAACTTTCAACTGTTCTGATATCAATAAACGGACAGAACCATGGAACAAATCTCGGTCTAACTTCATTCGTATATGAACCTAGCGATAAAAATAAATTTGATTCTGATTTTTCATCTGTCAATGCAAGTATATTGTTGTATACATCTAGATGAGGGCCATAACGAGCAATAAAGGCCAAATAATCATCAAAACCTATATCAGCAATGATTTGGCTGTTCTCTGGTTTAGCTGAAAAGAAATAATCAATGTTAGTATAAACTTGATTGTAACCACCTTCCTGTTTAACATTTTCTGGGATAAATGACTCAATTAAGTTAGAATGATTGACTTTTGTAGCATTTCCAAAATTCTTAATCCAATCTTTAGTAATTCTTGTAAGGAAAGCATGCCTTTCTTCTTCAGTGAGCTTCATTTCTCTAATAAGTTTAGCAGTAGCAAGTAATTGATCAGTGTCTTGGCTTAACAATGCAGAAGTTATCTGAGGTATGAAAGATAGCGGTGTTTTTAGTTTGATAGTAGGCAAGCATTCTTTAGTCTTTGGAGTGATATCGTGTGGAACAAGAACAAGACCAGAGTTCGGTAAATTTATAGGCTTAATTTTTTCAGCTTCTTCAATTGTAGTATCAATACTAAATGGAAAAGCAATTTGACGTCTTTTGTTCCAGTTAGCAAGGTCAGGTAAAGGACCGAATGCTGAAACTATATCTGAGCGTACAACAGGAATAATTTGGAAATTATGAGCCCTAAAGTTTGTATTTATGGAGTTTGAGCGAAGTCCAAGGAAATTACCAAGTATTTTCGAGTTAGATATGAATGTTTTTCCATCAGGAAACCATCCAATGCCAACTGTCTTAATATGTTCCGGATGCTTTAATGTATATCTGAGCAGCGCGATGACTTTTACAGTGAACTTGATTCTCTTTATCTGCTCGTCGTTGCAAACTTTCGATTTCATTAACACGACGTCGTCAATTTCATCAATTAAGTTCATGCAAAATATTATCGTTGAGTGAACTTCCTCTTTATTCGTCACTTTTATCAAAAAGTGAACTTCCTCTTTTCCTTCACCTTATTTTATGGGTGTAAAATACCGCCTTTTTTAATAGACATGTGATATGTAATAAATTTACCAAAGTATTATGGTTTTTATCAACTTGTCTATATTGAACAAGTATTTCGGCAATAAAGACGTTAAAGACATGTATACCTAATAATATACCAGTACATTGTCATTATAATAGTAGTATATCATCTTGTTTGTATCTGAAAGGCTACAGAAAGAGTCAATTTTGGTGCAATTGTCATACTAATGCATTTATTAGTATGATAAACACAACAATAATAGATTTTCTTGTTTTGATATCATAATTGATTTTAAATTTGATAGCTACATCTATTGAGTGTGGATATGATATCTACTGAGAGTTGATGCGATGTGTGTAAATATAATATGCTAATTCTATCGAATGATAAAATCAAACATAAAAGTCAAAAGCTCTTTGTCTCTTTTCATTAGAGTGATCACTTTCATATTCTAAAGGATAGTCAATACCATCAAGAGCAAATTGCTGCTTGACATATTTTTCCATTAATCTTACACATAAATCAGGCAAATTGTTGATTTTGAAGTGTACGCGTTTATCATTTTGTCCATGATCAATGTCAACAAATGCTTTGAGAATTGACTCAACTCCTTTTTGAATTTTGAGACTTTTTGATCTAACAATGGATAAACTGAGATCTTCGAGTCTCTGAGGTGTAAGAGATTTGAACAATGGATCAGACTCATTTGAATAAAGTCTATCTGCAATTTGATCAAATTTTAATGGTGGATCTTTAAGTGCTTCAAGTAATTTATCATGTAATTCTTTGAATGATTCCAACTCATTCTTTTCAGTTGCTGTAGTTACAGATTGATCGAAATCAGAAATCAAATCTGTTAAACAAAGCTCGAGTTTTGGATCATTTATTACTTTTTTGAATTTATCGAACATTATGTTTACATCAGCCGTATATTCATTGATATTATTGTATTCTTTGTCGAAAATCTTATCTCGAATTATGTCAAAACTAAGCTTTTTCTCTCCAAAGTTACTGTCTGATGCAATGGCACGCTTTGAAAGAAATAATTGCATAATCGGACGGTTAAGGAGTTCATCTAAAGTTGATAAGCATATTTTAACATCAGCATCATTCATGAAATAATGATTAAAATCATAAACCTCTCAATGATTAAAGCTGTTTGGTTATAATACTTTTGATGTTATATAACTTTGGACAATCTGACATTGTAAAGTATTTTCTGACAATGTAAAGTATCAAATCCCCTTCATTAATCCGACAACCCCTGCCGTCTCCCCTTTTTCTGAATATTTTGTTGATATCTCAATGATCTTGTTTTGCTAATATTGTTAATTATAAGAGGAAATATAATATTTAATTCACAGAATATGCATCACATACTGATGCTACTGGCAGAGTTTGAGACTTCTAAAATGACTCTAAGTGCCGGATAAAATCTTTTCCAAAAAAAAAATCAAAATCTATGCAACCAATTTTTGACATGTAAGATGAAAAACACATTATCTGTCAAATTTCAAATGCTTGACATGTAAGAAAAAAAAATATTTTACACGTCAAAAAAATGCAAAATTTTGACGTGTAATATCTAATAAATTTGCCAATTTTTGGCAAAATTTTATGAAGCAGGCATCGAAAAGAGTTCTAGATAATACTGTAAATTTTTTTAATGGCCTTGAACACGAAGTAGATTTCGATCCTGGCCTCGAAAAGAAGCTTTTTACGGTAAATCCACAGACTCATTTTGCTTCTAAAGGATTATTTTTCGGTGCAGTCAACAGAGCATTAAGAAAATACTGTATTTCACTTCAGAGTACACTAATAATGCTCAAAAGATACAACTTGATACATGGTCTTATTGGTTTTTGGTGGAATTTCGAGAATAAATTATATGACTACGCGATGCAGACGGCAGAGCACTTTGAAGAGAATACAAAACTCGAAACAAACCAGAGAAATGGCATAATATTGAACGAAATCTACTTTCAAATCGTTAGATTAGGATATCAAAATTGGTCCGAATACATTTTGAACTTTAAATTCGTGTCCGATGAATTTCTTACAACGCTTAAACTAATTGAAGAAGAACCAGCAACTTATCCGTTTACAGATGGAAAATTCATATCAAATACTATACATTTATTAGATGAAATTAAGTGTAACAAAGACACTTTTGAAGAGAGTTTAGCATTGATGTATTACGTTTCAGCAAGTCTAAAATTATTCATAAAACATAAAAATTTGTATCCAGAAACGATTAAACAAGAATTAAAGTATTGCTCAATACTAGCAGATGCTCTACCCGTTTACTGTACATATTCAAAGATTTTTAATCAAACAAAGCAAAAATTAAAAGATTCATTGAATTCTGTTGAAAAAAGAATAGATGGCATTAAAAGGTCATCAACGGATGTAACAGTATTTGATTCTGTTGAATATCAAGTGCTAATGAAGATGTATTACGCTTGCAATCCAGAAAATTATATTTCAGATTTTATTCCAATGCAAATTCAGCAAATATCAGATATATTTAGAAAGAAAACAATAGATCCATTTACAACATTACCAAGAATCGTCCTCGATCAGCTCAAAAACAAAATTTATCCGATTTATAAATTATTAGATGAAATTATGATAAACAACATCGAACACAGGCGTAAATTTGCAATAATATTTTGTGAGAAATTCCTTTCCAACAGATTATTTGTCGATCTTCGTACGCTTTTCTTGCAATCAGACGAATTAGCCATAAAAGCTCTCTGGGAGATGTCAAAGTTCATTCCAGACTATGTAACATTAATATCAGACTGCTTCTACAAACAGCACAAAAGATCGATCGACAGATACGTTTTTCAGCAAAGAGAAGAAGAGTTAAATAGAGAAATCTCGCAAATTAATTATTATGTTGACAATATTTTCGATCACGACCAACTCATGGTATTGACAAGGTCTTCTCTTTATTTGCCGCATCAGTCAGATGACCAATTAATAAGCAGGGCAAGGGGAATGATAGAAATGGCACACGAGCCGAAAAAGATGAATGTTTCTATCCGAGAATTATTCGACATTGTTCCTCACGTTAAAGATCGCGAGAACTTGTTCCATTCTATAGGAAAATTCATCCAATCTCAGTTGTTATCTAAGATCGAGCCAAATATCGAGCTCGAGCAATCATTGTTGAATTCCATCGGTCAATATGCTGAGTATGAATATATACAGCCGCTAAAAACAATTGTCAAAGATTTCGCGAAAAGGTTTGACTTTTGGAATGAGGTTGAATCAAGAATAGATCATCCTCCTGGCGTCAAAATCATGATATTGCCATCATCGACATGGATAAAGATCCTGAAGCAAAACGTAATAAAAGTTTTCGGCGAGTTCAACAGCATCAAGAAATCAGTCGAACGCGAATATTCCATGAAATACAAGAACAGGCAGCTTATATGGATGGACCCTGATTCACTTGTTGAATGCACAGGAAGGTTAAAAGGAATGGACAGAAATTTGCTGTTTCTATTCAATGGAACACAATATGCTATTGTCAAATCATTCGAAACAAAAGATTTTCAGTCTTTCGATGAACTCAAGGCCGCTGCATCAACAGATGATGCTATTGAGCAGATTTCCACTCTCGTTACTTCTGGATTGTTGAAATATAACGAAAGAACATCAAAATACATACTCGCTGAAACACTAAGTCCTCGGATTCACAGGAATTTCGCACTGAAATACACGTCAGCAGAAAACATGGCAATGAAGTTACTCAAGCAACAAGATATAGAGAAATCAGTTTCTGCATGCATTGTCAAGATCTTGAAGGAAGGAAACAAACTTGATTCTGCTCAAATTATTAAAGAAGTCAAAAGAAGGACAATGCAGATGTTTTCTGTCCACGATGACATCATCAGGGAGCAGATAAGAGATATGGAAATTAAGAAATTCATCAAAGCTGATCCAAAATCAGACAAATATGTTTATAATCCTGAATAAATTTGTAAAAAAAATGTTATGTTTACTTCTATATACGTTATAACAGACAAAATATTTCTATATTTGGAATTTTTTTTGTATCTGATTCTAAATAACTGATAAATATGTCTATTTTCTATTGTAAATAAGACAGAAATGTTTGCATTCATGAATATTGTTTTAATTTAGTAAAATGTTACTTGTTTTATTAGAAATATCATATGAATATGCTTACATTCATGAATAAAAATTCTAGATATAATGAATGTCATGTTTTATTTAATTTTATCATATTGAATTTTATTCATGAAATATTTAATTTTGAAAGGAATATTATTAAGTCATAGTACATTTATTGGAGAGTTATGCTTATAGAGCAAACAAAACTGCAGAAATGTTATGTTTTATTCTAAAAATATAGATACAATAACAAGATAGGGATATCTTAAGATATTTATAGGTATTTCAAATATATATGCTTACAGGAAACAATTTTTTTTTCTATTTTCATTTTGAATATTTCTTCTTCTTGCCAGAGCGATGTGCATCTTGCTTAATATTTATGTTATCTCCAGCGCACTCCTTAATATGCCTCTCCATGTTCGCATCCTGCTGCGGTGGATGTCTTGTCCAGATACAAAACATGTAATTATCGTGCTTGCGCGCGACGGTGAGACCTGTAACTTCGCATTCCTCGTCTTTTTTGAGTTCTGCTCCGTTTTTAAGCGCAGAGTCAAAATCTCCACGAATTGCTTTCACGAGAAGACGCTTCCAGACTTCGTTTTCTTTGTTCTCTTCCTTTTTGATAGTGAATGAGTACATTCCTCCGTTCTCGTTTGAAGGATCTTCCCAAGCTGGGCTAATATCATCAGCGAAGAAAGCGATCTGAACACGTACAGTATCATTGAACGGGAGATCACTGATCTTTGGAAGAGAATTGAAATAATCTATGAACAATTCGAGTGTATTGACGCTGATAATTGGCTCAATTTCATAGACCTGATTGCGAGAATCAATGGTCTTGATCACTATAACCCAGAACTGCCACTTGTGGCTCAGGTCATGAGTAAAACATTTGGATGACAATGTCCTTGATTCTGGTTTACTCATTATTTTGCTTTTTGTAAACTATTTAATATTCGTCCATTTGGCTCTGGGCAGAATTTCCTGCAAAACACTCTTTAGATCATTTACATGGCACATAGCAATGCGTAGCTATGAAATGGCTTATTTATTTGAATTTTTGGAGTTTTTATTTGATTATCAATAATTTGATTTTGCTTTTTTGAAGTCTAAGAACTTAATTTTATAGAAAATAACATCTTTATATTGTTATTATCATATTGTTGATCGTTAAAAATGTTTTTGGAAAATCCACACCTAATCAAAATCTTTAAAATGTTTTTGCTTTTGATATCGCATGCTGTAATATATGGCTACGAATTAGACAACTTTTTTTGAATTTTTATTGACAATATAATTTTCATATTTTGGTTTTGTAGTTTTAAGGCATAAGAACTTGTTTTTATATAAAATATAGTCTTTGCATTAATATTCTCATTTTGATGATCATCTAATTTGGAAATCTCAGATGAAAAAAACAATATGCACAAGTTTCTATGAGGATGTCTCAATGAGTCTATACAGCTCATTTTTGTTGATGTTTATGTGTTTGATTAAAAAATTCAACGCATGGGAGTGAATTTTTAACTCCATATTGAGTTTGAAAAAAAAAAAATCTATACTTGGGAGGATCAGATAGTACCAGTTGGAATTTTCAGTCATTTCCGGTGATATTCAAATCAAATTTCTTCAATAGTTAAAACTCGGTAAATTTAATCAGAAAATAGGGATAAAATGGCATAATATTGCTAATTGCACCGATTTTGACTAAATTTTCTGACTAAGTATTCAAAAAATCACTCATTACGGGCGTGACAGCGACATTTTAAAATGCTTGATTGTTAATATTATGACTATTTCAGCTATAGTATAAAATTTGAATCGAAAATAATCGTTCGTAAATTTTTCTGCATTCAATATTTTTCAACAACAAAAAATAACGTTGAAATGACTTCATTTCTTAGCAATGTCAGCAACTGCACCTGTTGAGTATCCACAAGTAGACTGGCAGATGTTCCTTCCAGTAGAGGGCGAGACAGAGGAGCAGAAGAAGGCAAGACTCGCTGCTGCCACAGAAGCGAAAAATGAAACACAAAAAAAGGGCCAGGAGTACATCAACAGTCTTCCTGAAGAAGAGAGACTTAAGTTCAATGAAAAGAAGTTGAAGAAGAAAGAAGAAAAGCTCAGGAAGAAGGAGGAAAAGCTCAGAAAGAAACAAGAGAAAGAAATGAAGAAGAAAGAAAAGAAGGACAAGAAAGATAAGAAAGACAAAAAGGATAAAAAAGATAAGAAGGACAAGAAAGACAAAGATAGAGAGCAGGAGGTCGAAATTTCTATCGAAGAATTCGTTCAATTCAAGGCTTGGGAGAATACATTCAAGAAGAAACGCGTCAACGCTATGAAATACCAGGCTTTCTGCGAATGGAGAAAGGCTAATGGCCAAGCTCCACCACAACTACCACAATAAACTCCGGTTCTTGATTTTTTCATGAAAATACTAGTTTTTATACGCATTATAACTTATTTCATATGAGAAAAACATTCAAATATGTTGATAACATGAATATCAAAATTTTATTGATGTTTTAGAGTTATTGATAGTCAGAAATGAGGCTGTAGTTTGAAATATCTACATTCATTTGTCATTATATTAAGTTAACTCATTGAAAAAATTATTGAGATTTTGATTATCAAAAGAATAAATGTTTTGGAGTTATTCAGTATCGAAAAACCGAAGTTATTTCGATGCTGATTTCACATATAAGTTATTAAGTCTCAATTTCATTCATTTAGATAAAAAAAAAATCATCAAATCATTTTGAAAGATATTGTCATTAAGTATTATACTAAGGTATCTCATCGAAACCTGAAACACACTTAATGCATATGACTATTGAATCATAAATTTTAAAAACAATAATATAGTAACCTTTTGTTATTAAGAAATCCTTACTTCGCGCCATTCATGATAACAACCATGTATAGTTTTGTAAAATTTCATAATTTTTTTTATATATTCAGAATAGACTCTTTGAGGTAAAATTATAAATATATAGCCTATTTTATGAAAAGATTCTTATTGTCAAGCCTTGATTTTGAGAAATATTTTTGATGTTCGTCAAATTTAAGATATTTTGATATTGTTATACGAGAGAATGTTATATATAATTATAATATATTATAAATATCAATAATAAATAAGAAATTAGAAAAAAAAAAATTTTCGTCAGTTTACAAAATTCACGTTATTAGAGAAAAATGGAGCCCGAAGCTGCAAAGCAAGCGGACCCCGAAGTTAATATTTACTTGAATGAAACACCGACAATCCAACTATTCCTTCAACAGAGTTCTGTGGCTTCAATCGCAAGCCCTGAAGCAGAGACGTTAAAAGCATCGAATGAGCGCTACCATACGTATCAACCAGCATCTACGCAAGATAGAGGCAATTTAACGTTCCACCTCTTCACTAAAAACAAAGATACTCAAACAGATAAAGTAAATAAAAATGATGTTGAAATTCAACTCGATTCTCACCAATTAATTCTCAAAGATGAGGACGAAAACACACATAAAGTACGTCACGGACCTCTCGACCGTCTCAGAGACGACTGCCACCCACTCGCATCAAATCATTGGGAATCTACAACAGAAAAGACTCTTTTGGACAGCTCGGCACGCATCGACTTCGGACCGAACTCAAAGGAGAGCGATCAAACACTGCAGCAATTTAAAGAATTCGGACATAGTTTATTCGTTATTGAAAGAATGGTTCAACAAAACATTCATCTTGAGAAGATATTAGCATATTCATCACCCAGCAGCCAGGCTGATACACAAAACGTCGAAAATTTGTTAAAATTCCACTGCGCTCAGACATTTTCGAGACCAGTTACAGATTTATCCTTCAACTATCAGAGTGTGAACTTCTTCGCTGCTGCTTATGGTGAGGTACCAGAAAACATGCTGTCCCAGTTCAAAGATGAGCCTTCTGTCGGTTTAATTTGCGTTTGGAATATATTAAATCCAGGACAACCTGAAAGAATCATCGAAACAGCATCAGTTCCGAAGTCTATTGTCTTCTCTGATGGTGTTCCATATCTCATTGCTGCTGGTTTCGCTGATGGTTCCATAGGATTATATGATATTAGAAACAAGAAGTGCGAGTGCATTGCAATGTCAACAGTTGAGACAGGCTCACATGAAGGTGATGTCGGAGAAGTCGTTTTCCAGCAAAGAACAGATACAAGAGTCAGATCAGAAGCAATTGTTTCAGTTGCTGCAGGAGGCAGAGTAACACAGTGGACAGTCGCCAACGGTCTCGAGCACAAAGACCTTGTTACGCTCAAAAAGCTCAAGACTGCTGGCGCTGATGGCGAAACGCAGACTTTGAGGTATGAAGACTTGCATTGCGTCAGTTTCTCTCTTTCTCAGCCTAATATATATGTCGTAGGCTCAGAAGATGGCGCCCTCTTCGTTTGCGATACACAATACAACGAAGATTTCGTTCAAAAACTTTTGTTCCATTATCGTTCAGTTTTGACAGTCAAATTCTCCCCGATTGCACCGAACTGGTTCATATCTGGCTCATGCGACGGCAGCGCTGCCATATGGAATACGCAGAGGCAGACACCAGTCGCTGTTTTCTATCTTTCGAAGGCGAACTTCAACTGCATCTCTTGGAGCCCAATTTCAGGCACAGTCTTCGCCGCAGCGTGCAGCGACGGCGAGTGCAGGATCTGGGATGTGTCCGTTGATTCTGTTGACCCAATTGCTAAGCTCTCAACATATGAGAAGAAGGAGTTCACGGCTATCGATTGGTCCCCGAATTTGCCCGTTTTCATCGCAGGCAATACATCCGGCGTTGTTTATCTTTCGAAGGTTGTCGGAATTGCGTCACTCGCCAGCGGAAAAACAAAGGAGGAGGAGAAGGCTCGCTTCGAATCCGTTATACAGACAATGTCAAATCAAGAATAAATTGAATCTTTTTTTATTATTAGAAAATTGCCTATTTTTTTAATCCAAGTGAAACTGTACAATCAAAACATCTACAGATTTACTAGAAGATATTCTTGTAGGCAGTTATCAAGAAACAACAAAGACATAATCAATGAATTAGTTTGAAGGATTTTCGGCTTGCATTTGTTGTTGCATAATAGGGAAAATGTGATGCCTTAAAATTGCCTTGCGCTGGATAAAGTTTTTGTGCTCAATTTGATTGTATATATCAGGGAAGTGAACAAAGCAATTCAACAAATGCCAGCGCATTTGTAACCTAGTTTGATGCGTAACATAATTTGCGAAATCAATCGTATTGATTGAAAATACATCAACTCCAGCTTCCTGATAACAAGCTACAATTTCATATAAAACACGTCTTAGTTCACTGTATTTTTCATCTCCGAGTAGTTCATCAAGAATTCTTGTGATATGGCAGTGAAGAACTGTTTGACTAATATCGAAATCGTCAATAATTTCCTTTGTATTTTCCATATTCTGCGAATACTTAGCGACCAATAATTCGCAGTCGGCCTGTCTAGCTTCACTAATTCCAATTTCCAATATTTTTTGATACCGCTCAACTAATTGTTCCAGAGGTGTCCAGCGGTGTATCAAAGCCGCAAATAACAGCGCTGCAATGTCTCTAACTCTCTGGTTTCCAAGTAAACTCTCATTTTTCATTACTGACATTGCGACATTAATAACAATTTGTTGATGATTTGGAAAATTCAATGCCATAGCTAATAAACACGTTTCAAGTATTTCCAAGGTCCCAACTGTTAAATTATAAGATTTGAAAATAGCCAAAATGAGTTCTTCAACATTCGAGGAATCATATCCATTGACAAGCGTATATTTGATCTTAGCAATGTTTAAAATATAATCATTTGTATTAATACTAAAGCCATCAATTATGAAAGGAACTAAATATTCAAACATTCCAGGTTTTTGTTCAATAAATGCTTCCGGATTAATGTAGACCTTGAGATAGATCGACTGCAGTGGAGAAATCATGAATTTGGTTGCCAGTTGTGCGTATTTTGCAAAGAGTGGATGATCCTGGGGAAGAAATGGAGAAATCTTTTCACCAATTTCGAGAAGCAGGTTGTAGAGGGTCGAATACACATACATTTCTGACATAGATAAATCAAGGAAAAAGCCTAATATATCTAAATATATTGGATCTATTTGGTTTCCATAAAGATCTAAAATTAAATTAATTAAATTAGTAATAGCATGGGCGACAACCCTTGTAATCTCGTTGAATACAGTATAAAATTCAATATTGGTGAGTTCAATGAGCTTTTGAACGAATATTGAATGATATTGATTGTGTTTTTCTTGCGTGAAGCCTTCTATAGGGTTCGTTTCGAAAAGAAGCAAGAAGAAATCTTGGATGTAGAGAATCATCAAATTGGGATCATCCATGTGGTTCTCATGGAACAAAATCAAATTAATGTTCGATAAATAATCCAATAGTCTGATATATGGCTCGCATTCGATTGTTTTTGAATCATAAAATGGTATAAAATACATTATACAATCTAATTGATTATCTAAAAATTCCATAATTTTTAAGTGAACGCCTTGAGCGAGTTCATCGCTAATGGGTACCATATTGAGAGCATGCATCATGAATGAAATCGAATATTCCAATAACTGAGGGTGATTAAAAGTATTTACAATAACTTGATTAAATCCTTCAGTAATCAAATCAATATTAACACTATATATCATTGAATACGATGTATCATAAAAGCAGCGTATTATTTCCTCGTTTTCGCTTTGAGCGCTTCCTTGGAAGAAATAGTCGATTATTTCAGCGACAAGTTTTTTCTCAGTGACATCCATATTGTCAGGATTCATTACTTCTAGGAAGTGAGCAAAGAGAGGATAGCCACGAATTTTCTCGTCAAATTGATTATTCGGGAAATTATTAATGAATTCAGTGAAAATTTCTTGTGCTTGAGAATGGACTTTGAATAGAATGTCAACATATTTATCATAAGATTGCCAATCTATGAATTCTGGATTAAAATAAATTTCCAAAAATTTTTCAAAAAATATGAATGAGTAGTTATCGAGAGTTTCTTGCGAGGATGGATCATCATTTGCAACTTTGCGGAGAAGATTTTTAATCGTTGGTAAAATCTTGATAAAAATTTCTTCAATTAAATCAACATTGAGGATTCCTTCAAGACAGCTTAAGCCAATAATATTATCTGAATATTTCCAGATCTCGTCAAAGATAAAAGATGAAATTGATTGATCATTATAGTATTCAATGGACCTTTTGAATATTGGAGTAAAATCCTCAGATATTTTATTGATTATCTCTGCATTCAAAAATTTCAAATTGTCTTGCCACCAATTTAACATTCGACTTATTAAATAAAAAAGGATTGGTCTTTTAACTTTGGAATTTTTTGCACCATCATCAGTTAATGCCACACCAATGAGGCCTTTTGCTATAGAATAATTGCAATGGAGCGCTGCATTATTAAATTCATATAGAGAACAAAGCATGAACATCGTGGATGGTGTTATATTATTAGTAGCTATAAACGTCTTTTGTTCTTCGGGCGTTAAAACATCCTCAGTAAAAAAATTTTGTTTTTGAAAAAATTGATAATAGGTAATAAGTGATTGAATATCGAGCTGGACGAGTGATCTGTTTAAATAAAATAATGATAGTGCTTTGAGCTCATTTAAAAGATTAGTATCAGTCAAAACTTCTTCAAGTAGTTCTCCAGATTTTTCAAGTTGGATAAGAAAGAGACGTATTAATGAATTTATCTGTTTATCATCAGCTGCAGCGTTTCTTTGTTGATTCATGACAAATATCAGTTCAGATATGGAGTTTTGGATGTTTTCTGGAACGAAAAGGTTTGAAATGGCACCCTTTAGCTCTATACTGCTGTTTTCGAGCGTTGAATGATATAAAAGTTGAAAGGATTGAGGAAGTTCCATATTTTGATGGTTGTATTTTAAAAATTCTGACATTGTCAATTTTGTTATACTTTTGACTAATTTTTTGACATTGTCAATTTTGAATACTTTTGCAAAAATTTTTGTAATGAACACATTCACGAGACTTGTCATCTTTTTGCAGCATTTAGCAGCTGACATTACTACATCCAAATTTCTAAAAGGAGGGGAACTCCACTTTTTGGGAAAATTTTAAAAGTGACATGATAAAAACGCCTCCTGCAGCTCCATCTAACGT
>MRSU01004384.1:0-11095 GCA_008369845.1 Trichomonas gallinae | reverse complement strand
TCGTTGTACTTAAGAATAACATATGGATCTGCTTTGCCGTTGAGATCCATTGCTGGAAGGTCTTTAGCTGAAACAACTGTGACATCGAGGATTGCCTTCTTTGCGACAACGGCGGGCTTCTTCTCTTCGACTGGAGTAGGAGCTAGTTCTTCTTGGTGCTCCTCAGTGCTCTTCCTGATTGTGAATCTAAGGAGAACGCTGCCTCTTTCCTTACGGTGGCCGCCTTGCTTCTGTAATTCGACTTCTTTTTCGATCCATTCGTCGAGCTCGAACTCATTAAGAGCGAGCTCGGCGTTGCCAATGAGATCTGGATCATTGTGGTCGTCATGATCAAAGACGACAACATGCAATGATGAGCTGTTCTTGTCATTGAAGACAATGTGGAAGTCTTCGTTCCACTCTGGGTTCTTGTTCTTCTCAATGACTTGCGTCTTGTATTCGGCGCCTGTTCCGTTGATGCTCAAGACGCAGAATGGATCTGATTTGCCGTTAAAATCCATCGCTGGAAGATCTTTAGCTGAAACAACAGTGATGTCCATGACAAATTGCTCGTTCTTTGGCTTCTTCTCTGCTTCATCCTTGTCATCATCTTCATCTGATGAAGAAGATGTTGATGATTTCTTCTTCTCATTGACAACAGGGATTTCAACAGCTGGGGCTTCTTCTACAACAGCCTTCTCTTCAGATTTCTCGGATTTCTCAGACTTTTCAGATTTTTCAGATTTCTCGGATTTTTCTGATTTTTTAGATTCGGAGTATTCTGAGTATTCTTCCTCTTCGCTGTCTGTGTTATCTTCGTCGAAAACTTTTGTAAATTTGAGTTTAAGGACGATTGAGCCGCGGTCTTTGCGAAGTCCACCATCCTTAGTGAGTTCGATTTCCTTCTCGATCTCTGTGTCGTATGTGAATTCACTGAGCTTCAAGTCGTAATTTCCAATTAAATCGTGGTCGTCGTTATCATCCCAATCCATGCATGTGAGATTGAGGATGTCCTTATCCTTGTTGTCGATGTCGAATGTGAAAGATTGATTCCATTCTGGATTTCTCGTCTTTTTAATGATTTCTGTTTTTTCTTTCTTGTCGTTTAATGTGAGAATAACGTATGGGTCTGATTTACCGTTGAAATCCATTGCAGCGAGATCTTTTCCGCGAACAACAGTAATATCGAGTTTAGATTTGAATGATATTTCAGCTTTATGTGCCTTTTCCTTCTTCTCACCTTTGTGCTGGTGCTCATGCTTATGGAATTTGAGTTTAAGGACAACGTTGCCGCGTTCTTTACGATGGCCGCCTTCTTTCTTCAAAGCGACTTCTTTTGTAATCTCTTCGTCGTACGCGAACTCGTCGAGATCGAGTGCGTGATCGCCAATGACGTCGTGATCGTTGTGCTCGTCCCAATCGTAGCAAACAATATGTAATTTGTCGCTCTTCTTATCATGGAGCTCGATTGTAAAGCTTTGATTCCATTCTGGTTCGAGTGTTTGATTCTTAACATCTGTCTTGAATTCCTCGCCTTCGCCGTTAATAGTTAATATAACATAAGGATCTGAGAGTCCGTGCTTATCCATTTTGACGAGATTGTTGGCAGAAACAACTGTAACATCGAGAATTGCTCTTTCGCGTTCTTCACCGTTATCTTCGTATTCACTTTCAGAATAATAGGAAGATGAGTAATAAGAGCCAGATTCTGAATAGTCGCTTCTTTCCTTCTTCTTTTCATCATTCATTTTCTTCAATAACGGATTGCTTCCGAGTTCCTTCATATCTTTTGTCATTCCGAGGCGAATGACATCCTCATCGACAGTAGATGGGTTCGAAGATGTCGAAGAATTCTCATCAGAAGTTCCTATCTGCTGATCAACTGTAATCTTAAATTTAATTTGAATTTTTCCTGTTTCTTGCTCATCTCTGACTATCGGAATTGTTTCTGTATGTTGTTCTTCATCGTTGAAATCGCATAAATTGAGAATTGCTGTACCGATTGTTTGATCATTATCAGCATAATCGCTTTTTACTGTGATTTCGAGATAATCCTTTGTTGAGTCAACACGTTTGAATGTGAAATTTTCATTCCATACTGGATTTTGCTCGTTTTCTATCAATTTAGTACTTTCAGGTTTGGAATGACTACTCACTTTCAGAAGACAATATGGGCTAATAGGTTCACCCTCACTGATGGGCTTGTAATCGTGGCCGCTCAATATTGTAACTTCAAGTGTTGTATGCTTTTTACTCATTATATCAGTTATCTCGAACGTTAAACGCGGTTATCCTCAGAAAACCAAAAAAATTGACAATTTTTTATATTTACACGGCCCCTTTTTAGCCTTCCTACATGTTTCTTGGACGCATATAGGCCAATACACGCGATTTTACAACTGAATTTTTTCCAATATTTTTTGGATAACGCAAATATAATTTTCCAGCCGTTTTAGCTTGATAATATAACTCGTTACAAAGTTTCTAGGTAATAATGTAAATATAATCATTAATTTTCATATATTTATTTATAATTTTTTCAAATTATTCATATTCTAATAAAATTCTTCTAGTATTCCGATAACTCCCATCTAAAAATATGAAATCTTTTTCCATATTTTTTAAAACATGAAATTGATTTTATTCTCTAAATCGTTATCAATATGAGCATATTTTCAGAAGACTATTATATGCTGCAACTATGAAAATGTTTTATATGTGTTACAACTTTCAAAATCGTGAAAATCAAAAATTAACTATATCTTTACGTAGACATGATATGTATTTAAATTTAAAATATATAATGTTATAAAAATTTAAATGCTACATTATTTTGCTGATTGCACAATGATTTTTAGTAAATATCAAATTTATCTTGAGAAATCATATGGTAATGAGTATTGTTAATATGAAAAAGTCATAATATATGATCTAAAATAGATAATTATTATAGAGAAAATCATTGATTGATGAAATTATTTTGGCAAATTTTGATAACATTTATTTCCTTCGTAATCCAAGTTTTTTGTATAATACAACATAAACAAAGCCCAAAAATGCAAAGAAAAAGAAAAAGAAAAATTTACACATAAGTCTATCGTCGCTAGAAAAATAATGCAACTGAAGATTAAAGTTGTTGAGGCCAAAGCATTGCGCGCCTCGGACATTGGACTTACATCTGATCCATACGTTGAGTTATCAATTGCAGGGAAATCCGAAAAATACAAAACAAAAGTCATCGAAAAACAATTAAATCCACAATGGAACGAAGAATTCACAATTCCGATCGAAAACGTCGAAACTGATGTCGTCCAAATCAACGTATTAGATCAAGATATGGGCCAAGACGATATTCTTGGTGCTGGAAAAATTACATTAAATGAATTCAAGACAGAGACCGAAATCGACAAATGGGTCGACTTAGAAGCCCCTGGAGCCCTCAGCATCATCAAGGCAGGCCAAGTACACGTTGTTTTCACTCTTGTTAACGAGAAAAAGCAAGAAGTCGTGAGAACTTCATATTCTTATTCCTCATCGAGAGTTGTAACATCCAGCCATGTCGAGGAAAAGAAGATCGAGGAGAAGTCTGCTGAAACTCAGCCAGAAAACCAGGATCAAGAAAAGAAAGATGAAAATGCTGAGCAAAATCAAACAACAGAAGAAAACAAGCCAGAAGAGGAGGATAAGGCAGAAAACGTCCTCGAGGAAGAGGAAGAAATCAATGAAAATCAAACAGACGACGAAAGAATCAACAAACTTAAGGCAAGAATCGACCTTTACCACCAGAAGTTCCTCGCATTAAAGAGAGGCGAAAATGGACCAATTATTCCACCAAGAGCTGAATTAAAGATTATTGTTTCACCAACAATCAAGAACAAGCAAGCCGAAGCCCAGAATCAGAAATATCAGGCTGAGGAGCCAACAACACCAGTCGCTGAGGAAGAAAAACCACAACAAGAAGAGGAAGAACTCTCTGAGGTTCAGCCAGAGGATGTAGATGCTCAGAGCCAAGGAGAAGCCATGGAAGAAGAGAATAATGAAGAAGAAAATAGGAACCAAGAGGAACTTAATGATGTTATTAAACAAGTTCAATCTAAGGCTGATAAGATTTATGCCAGACTTCTTAAGAAGTACGAAGGACTCACACAGAACGCTAGCACATTGAAGGAACAGAAGAAGCAGCGTGATGTTGATCAGAATGAAACAGATCTTAACAAATTAAGCGTTGATAAGCTCAAAGAGATCTATAATAAACTTGTAAGAGAAAATAAGGACCTTGATAAGCAGATTGCTCAACTTGAAAGCCAATAAATAATCTTCTTTTATTTTTTTTGAACGTAAACCTTACTATTTCATTCATAAAAACAGCAATATAAAGCACAAAGAATATCTTCTATTGGCAAATATGCTCATTTTTTATTATGGATCAATTAGGAAGTTTGAATTGGAAATATGCAGAAAAAATCATGCCAGAAAGGAAGTCTTCGTGTCGCGCTCTTGATTCTGCAAGAGCTCTAACACTCAAAGCTGAAAAACTCGGAAAGCGAAGAGATGAATTAAAATCAAACTTGAATAGACTGATTTCTGAGAATCAAAATGATGAAATTGTCTTCTTAATTTCGATTCTACGACATATTCAAGAAGAATGCGCTCAAAACGAAAAAGATTTACATTTATTTTTTCAACCTGTTCAGGAAAAAATCACTCCTTCATTAAAACCCAAGCGACCAATTACAGCTCCAATAGATTTTGATGACTTTTCGCAAAATAACTACACAAATCATTTTTCATCAAGTTTGCTACAACAATACAACGATATTTTGCAGAATGAAATACGCGAAATTCTTAAAAGGAGAGCTGTTGTCAATGCTCAAATAAAGATTTTCGAAGAAGTTCAAAATAACGGATTCAAAGAAACTGCAAAAACGATTTCTAGAGGTAAAGTTCCGCGTAGATTATCAGCTGATTATCCACCAAGAAGTAAACAGTCAGAAACAACACTCGTTAACTTGGAAGCTAAATTAGAACGTTTAAGGAAGAGATACACAATTCTAATGCGCCAGATACAGCATGAGCAGAACAAGTTTAAACGTGCACAAGAAATTAAATTAAGTCAGTTCTCGTCACAGAGATTAACTCGATGGGGATTATCTGAGAACCGCATTCATAAGCTTAACACTGCTGCTCTAGTTATTCAAAAATGGTGGCGTGCGAAGCTTGATAAAATGGGTTTAAGTCTCAGATTCAGATTAGAATAATTTTTGTTTCGTTTTTGGGCAAAAACCAATTCGTCTTTATTTCAGCAGCCATATGTTATGGAAAATTCTGTCATCTTATTTATGATATTTTTGTATGTTGATATTCTCTAAATTTTGTATGTTATTAAATATTATCATTAAACTTTACATCAAACAATTGTGAAAATGAAGCATTTGAATATCTATAGATCATTCCATAATAAATTTTTTAAAAAAAGTAATAAATATTAAACAAAATTCGTGTGTAATAGCATAGATAATTTATTCAAACAAGATAATATAATATATTGATTAATTGATCTTAATTCTGGCTTCTATTAATTTTCGTACAATGATGAATTTTTCGGGGGCGTTGGATTTGAGAGCTGCTTCGATATTATTTAGCTTTTGGCTATAGTTTTGGTTGTAATTCATCATGTGTTCTGCGTAAAGAGTGAAATAGTTGTAATTCAAGCAAAAGATTCTCGACAAACTGTCTGACTTCAAAATATGCTCTGATGTTTGACTCTTTGTGAGTGAATGCAGAGAAATATCAAATAACTGATGAACTTTTTCATCAAATTCTGGATTAAAAATTATATCAATTAAAGGAGATTGGAAGAATATATTAGATAATACTATTGAATCTGTTGATATTGATGAAATTGGAGACAAAACTCCATTAATAACAAAATCAATTGAATTATTCAAGATTACAGGTAAAATATCAAGATTTGTAACTACATTGATCCTTTTCTTAAAGCAAGCATTTATATAGAACTTAATAGCTGATTCATGAATTATTGGAATCTGACAAATTTGTTCAACTCCAAAATGATTAACTACATCTGTTATGCATTTGAAATAGTCCAATACTGAAGTATTCTGATAATACTGGAACATTCCATATGAAATATTTGAAAATGTTAAACAATTTGTTGCTAATTGAATAAAATTAGCTAAAGCAATCTCGCAATCTGCTACATCATCAAATCCTTTCATGATTTCAATTATGTTATTCAAGAAATTTGCACCAAATATAACAAACTCATATCCAACTGTACTGCCCATATCAAAGCTCAAATCTGTGTATTTTGTCACAGATGCTAAAGCTTCCAAGATCAAAGGAAGCAAATATAGAAAACTTGAAGTTTGCGATGTCAAAAAAGAAGAAAAATGATGACCAAGAAAACTCAAAATCCACTGCATAATGCTTCTATTTAAATTTGGATTTCTTTCTCCGTTCATGAAACCGATAATAATGCAGCAGCATTTTGTTAGGTTCATAGGATTCATGACTGATAAATCTAAGTTTTGTATGTAATCAATTTGATTTAATTTGTTATTTAGAAATTCATAAAAATGAATTTTAACATCTATATCGGAAATTTGATCAGGAATATTTTCTACTAGGTTATTTAATATTTCTAGATTGATTTCTTTGAAAGTTTGCAAAGCTGAGATAATATTATGTTGAATTTCAACTGAATTCTCCTGTATCTGTATTGTATTGTATAGTCTAAGTTGTAAATTCTGCATATCCTGCTTACAAAATGGAATAAAATATTTTAAAAAAATTGAAATTTGATTTTCTATATTTGTACTTGTAATTGAAGAATTACATATATA
This sequence comes from Trichomonas gallinae, assembly GCA_008369845.1. NCBI lineage: Eukaryota > Parabasalia > Trichomonadida > Trichomonadidae > Trichomonas > Trichomonas gallinae. The sequence goes on along the minus strand of MRSU01004384.1, from coordinate 4,250 downwards.
TTGATATGCTGATGTTATTATTGATAGTTTGTCATGGTTAAAAGTTAAATCTGTTGGATTTGAATTTCTTATTTTCAAAACCAGTTCTGATATTATCAATAATAAAACTGTTCTTTTCTCATCTAAGCTTTCGTATGGATATTTTGCTAATTCTGCAACAATTGATTCATGATAATTTTCGAATATAAAATTTATTGGTTCTGCACATGAATTTTGATCGAGTTGAGTATCTATATATCGACTAAATATGAGATTAATGTAAGTTCTAACTGAATTTGATACTATTTGTAAAAATGATTTTCTTGAGTCCGTCAATGACTGATTTGATGATGACTTAGTTATTTTGCCTAAAGCTTTGACCAATGATATAATTGAATCACCCATTTGATCATTTGGTTGTGAATTTTCAAGATTTTCAAAATAATTTAAAGAATTTTTGGTGATGATGAAATTGGAGATAGTTGAAAGCTTAACAATAGATTCATCAACCGTTAGAACTTTATCTGAGAGATAAATCAAACTTTCTGAAATTTGCAAAATATCTTTGGTAGAGCAGTCTTTTTCTAAAATTGTGGCAATGAATGACAACAATAGTGATAAAACAGTCTCAGTATTGACATTCATTTGAAATAAATATGAATCTGGTAAATCACTTCTATCAATTCTGCCCTTTGAAGTCATATCAGCACAAGGATTGAGATCGCATGCAGATATCTGTGATATTGCGTTTAAAAACTGAAAAATGCATGTTTTATCTGTTAAGTTTGAATATTGATTCAAAATTTCTTTTACAACATTAGTATCTGAAATATATACTGATATTATAGAAAAATTCTGTGCTATTATTGTTGAAATGCACGAAATTGCTTCTGATTTTGTAGTATCTATTATGATATTATTTAAACATAGTTCAAATGCTGTCCTAACGCAGTTTTCTGATATGGCATATATATTAAAGAATGGTTTCCCGTTGTTTTCGAAAAAACTATGAAGAAAAATTATTGAATATAAAATTTGGAATTTTTCTGTAAACTGAAGCATAAATTCAATATACTCTTCGGTTATTTTAGGAAATAATGATATGAAACTAGAAATTGTATCAGCAAATTTTCGTGTTGCAATTTGATTGATATTATTGCATGAATATATTTTCTTTAAAGTAGTAACAATGAATTCTGACATCATTTCTTCATTGAACCCATGCGTTATTCTTTGTGAAATTCGTTGAAAACAATGTGCGGAAAATAAATGAAGCTTAACTGAAGAAGATTCACTCAATATTGCAAAGCAAGCCTCAATGTTTTCATCAGAAGCACAAAACTGTTCGATGAAACTGACTTCTTGGCTTGGATCTTGAAGCGTATTTTCAATTTCACTAATCATTAAAAGTGTCATTATTCAAAGTGAAGTTCCTCGTAAAAGTGACTAAAATTTAATTTGACATGTAAATTGTCAAAAATAAATTAATTTCTGTCATGTAAATTGTCAACGGTCAAGACTTTATTTTTTGTTGGTGATTTTATTTTTTTTTTTTTAGTTGTCAAAACAAGTGGAAATCGTAGAACCTCGATTTAACTAAAGCATCAATTCATGCGTATTCCAAACTATGTTGAAATAATAATGTAGGAGTTAAGTTAATAATAACTAAAATTTATCTTCAATTGTGACTATTTTACAATTGAATATTTTATAAAATAAAGGAAACAATCAGAATGTATCTTTAATATAGCAACTTGTTCCGTTTTTCATAAATGTTTTTAATTTTTTATATTTTGAATAAATCATTGCATAAATAATAAAAATACTTAATTTGAAATGCTACTACACGAATATTACACATGATATTAGACTTTACTGTTTCATACATGATTAAATGACACTAATTTCTGAATTTTGATTCTAAAAAAGCGTCTTTTCTCATAGTAGTTCTGTGATGCTGTTAATTTTGATCAAACTGATAAATATACACATATATCGATTTATTACAAACAAATAAAATAATATATTTTTCTTCATCTCTTTTTCTTTTGTTTCACAGGCCTTGGAGCTTTGGAAAGGAAAATTCTGATATAGTTTTGAATAGTTTTGACCGAATCAAGCATATCATACATCTGTTTTGATTGTCTTAAACATAATTGAGCCCAATAACGCTCATCAGCTAATGTTGGCGCACGTTTTTCGTTTATTTGTGCTAAGTCAGTCCTCAGCATCGCGACGTGACTTTCCAATTTCGAGACTTTCTCAAATGCTGCATATGATTCTTTTCCAATTATAGACATCTGCGCGTCATACTTATTTATTAAGTTCTGCAGCTGCTCCTCATCTTTTCTAATCAGTCTTCTATTAACATTTTCGTCATCTAAGTCGAATTTTTGCGTTTTTCCCATTTCAACTTTTGCTTCTCCGAGTTCTGACTTTAAATTCTCTTCATGGGAGACAACATCTTCTTGTTGAGCCTCTTCTGTTGGAGCAGGAACCTCCATTGAACGTGCTTGAACGAGTTGTTTCTTTAATGAATCTAATTCTTCTTCTTTTGCTCTTATTTTTGTTTCTTTTTCACGATTGAGGAATAAATCCTTCTGTTTAAGGGCATCTATGTGTTGTTTATTAATCATTTCCATTTGTTCGATTTCTGCAACAATTCGATTTCTTTTCTTATCATCTTTTACGTGTTTCGAGAAAAACTCTGTTTCAATATTGACCATTTCTTCAAGATATTGAACAATTCTCGGTTTTGATCCAATCGCTTCGACTCTTTGTTGAACAATTGGATTGAATAATGCATGATAATTGTCCATTTCTCTAACAATCTCACGTGAGAGTTCCAGACATATCATAACCTCATCTTTAAATGCCTCTTCATAGCCAGGCTTTGGAAATCCATCAGATGTCATGATGCTTACTAAATTCTGTTGATGATCATGAAATTCAACTGCATATTCTTTGATAATGATAGGTATTTCGTCATTCGATGCGATAAAATCGTAAATAGTCGGCAGCAATAAAGAATATTCAACTCTTTTTCTGCATTCATCAAGAATACATAAAATTCGCTTCGCACCGACAGATGATATCTGGAGAGCATCATTTGGTGGCATTGTTTTCATTTTTTCTTTAAATTCTTTATTCCGGAATAAGAATCGAAACATTTTTTTTTTTGAAAAAAAAAAACACGTTTTTTTTTCAATGACTCTCACAAAAAAAATGCTTGCTACATACATTAAAATTTTCTAATTTCATCAAAAATTTAGCATTTTAAAATTTTGTCATGTAAAATAAATTATTGGCAATTATCTTTTTTGTCATGTTAAAATTTTTATTGATAGATAGTATTGTTATGGAAAATTATTTTGTCAACATTTTAATTAGGTAAAATGACATTATTGACTCACATTATTTTGCCACGTAAAATTAATTGACAAATATAGTATGTCAAGTAATTCAATTTATTGGCAAATTTTTTGCCGTGTAAAATTATATTATATGAAATTAATATGATAATTATTTATATTTAATAAATATTTTATTCTTCTTGGTTGAGGACATCTGCATCAGATACATCAACTGTTTCTCCTGAATCTTCGAAATCTGGTAAATAAGCTAGCGCGTCGACATCACATTGAGATACTTCAATAGACTCGCCTGAGTTATCTATTGATAGGATTTCTTGTGAGAAATTTGTTACTGTTAATTCAGATGATGTGTTTTCTGGATTTTTAATGCTGAGGTAAATGAGAAATGCCAGCAATAAAATTAACATGAAAATGATTATTGCTGCAACTATTACAATGATGATCCATTTATTCTCAATTATCACACGAAAATCTTTATCATTTAAACCACGCGCAAGCTCATCATTTTTAGAATTCGGGAAGTACAAAGGATCTGTGTTATTAGTTTGATTTGTTGTATCATCTATTTCTAAATCCATATCTTCTGTTGGAATTATGGGTAGAGTCGACTCTTTTGGAGTTAATTCAGGAGTGTTATGAGGTGTAAGATTAGGAGATTGATTTGGAGTATTTTCTGGTGTTGCGAAAGGCGTTCGTTCAGGAGATTGATTTGGTGTATTTTCGGGAGTTGAATCTGGTGTAAATCCGGGTGTTGAAAATGGTGTATTTTCTGGTGATTGATTTGGTGTATTTTCGGGAGTTGAATCTGGTGTAAATCCAGGTGTTGAAAATGGTGTATTTTCTGGTGATTGATTTGGTGTTTGTTCAGGAGTCTGAATTGGTGTTGAAAATGGAGTA
>MRSU01004370.1:0-16269 GCA_008369845.1 Trichomonas gallinae | reverse complement strand
AGCTCAACCGGATAGAGCATAAGACTCTTAATCTTGGGGTTGCGGGTTCGAGTCCCGCCACTGGCTATTTTTTCATTTTCCCTCAATTTCGTTGTAAACTTCTCAATTTAAAAATCAAGAAAATGAATATTTTAATGTTTTATTTGGGATTATAAATTGTCAACAATTCTAAATTTGATAAAATTCGATTTTTAAAGTCATTATTTAACAAAAAACGATTATTTTGTAAATTTCACAAAATATATGTAAATTCTATAAATTAAGGTTATCTTTTTAATCTATTTTTAAAATTAAATGAAAAAAGGGGAGGTATTAAACCACAAAAAGAGTGTTTTATTTTTCATAAAAGGTGTGTACCCTACTCAAAAAAAGTAGTGTACCCTACTCAAATTAGCAAGAAGCTCATCGAAAAACCGTCTTTTTTTCGACGATTTTGCTCAAAAGAATGGTTTTTCGCGCATCCCTACTTAATGTATAAAGAATGATATTCTCTACTTTTTGAATTTTTCAAAGGGTTAGCTTGGGGTTCTACAGATCTTCGTACTAGGTTCTAATTTGTTCGCATTTGTCAAAAGTGCAGGCATGGTTATTGTAGGATTTGCATTAAAATTAGATTGTGGAACAATGTGATCAATAAATGACTTTCTCTGTGCAATATTTATTATGTCTTGAACAGAATTGGACATTGAAAAATGCCCAATTTGATTTTCTGACCTCAAAATTATTGTTTCAATTTTCGGTAAAACAGTCGCCTTTCGTGGAGTTATCATTCCAGGAACTTTTAATTTATTTATATTTTGTATAATTGCATTCATTTCTTCAGGATTATGAAATTCAAATTCAGAAGTAAGTTCTCCTCGCTTTCCAAGGGAATACACAAATCCACCACCATCAGTTCTGTCTATAGGCTTGTAAATAATCCGAGGGTTACGCATTGGTCGACGCACCATAATAAAAATAAAAGCAGAAGCTGGCTATTTTATTTTTTCCTTCTATCTGTCAAAATTTTATGTTGGAAAATCTATCATTAACAAAATTTTAAATAATTAATATAATCTAACAGCGAACATCAATTCTTGAGTCTTTATATTTGGAAGTTTCATCACCTTCAATATTGAAGTCGTATAGGTTTTGACTGATTTGAAAGCTGATAGCATACTTCACACTCTAATAGCATGAAAGGAATTAAATCAACACTAGAATTATAAAACAGTTTATCTGTTTTGTAAAATATTTACACGACATAAATTTTATTTATGCGACAAAAATTTTGGATTATACGTTTGTATTGTCAAAATATTGTTACCAAATTTCCTTAGACAGTAATGGGCAACTGTTGTTCCAGGAATAGAGACAACATTGCAAATGATCTAAGCTCATCAGATGAATATAGTGATGATATTCCGGAATCAATAGTTGTTCCTTTGAGAAATAATAATTATTCTTTTTCGGATTTTTTGGGCTCAGAAGAACCAATAACCAATGGATATAGATTTTTAAACGAAATAGGTAGTGGTGCAATGTCTAGAGTTTACAAAGTCGTATTCGAACAGACCAGAGAAGTATTTGCAGCTAAAGTATACGATAATGAAAGAATTACACGACCGTCACTAACAGGTGAAGATCCACCATATGTAGCAATACAAAGAGAATTAGATATTATGGCTAAACTTAACCATCGATACGTGATTTCTTTGATTGAAGCATTTAATGACGATAAAACGAATAGCTTGATCATAATTACACCATTTGCACCACTAGGCAATGTGAAATCACTTATTGACAAAAAAAAATTAAATTACGATCAAATTAATGCGTGTTTTCACCAAATTGCCATTGGCCTTGCATACATGCATTCTAAAAATGTAGTGCATCGAGATATAAAGCCTGAAAACATGCTGGCGTTTTCGGGTGATTATTTTGTTGTTACAGACCTTTCTGTATCTCAAGAAGTTGAAAGCGACGAAACAACTTTACTAGATACGAAAGGATCCCCAGCATTTCTGAGTCCTGAAGAATGTGAAGGCAATGAGTTCAAACCAAAGCCATCTGATGTTTGGGCTTATGGGGTTTCACTATATAACTGCTATTTCGGTTATTTTCCATTCACGATTGGTGAATGCGATGGTTTGCCAATTGCTAATACTATATTAATGGTTACAGATCGATTGCACAATAAAGAACTTGAAATTCCGGAAGGTACGCCATCTGATCTTACTGACCTTCTTGAACATATCCTCGATAAAGAACCTTCAAAGAGATTTACCTTCGAGCAAATAGCAAATCATGCATTTTTCGAAAAGTCTCGAGTCATAGATGAGCAGAATGCTCAAGAGATCGACTATGAAGAAGAGTTAGCTGAATAATTGTTTGTAAATATTATTTTTCTATGCGTAAACAAAATTATTCCATGGGATTTTGCATAGTCCCGTGGATTCAATATGATAGAAAATTCATAAAAGACCTCATTAGGTCGAATTAATAAAATATGGATTTTGATTAAAGAGTTATGCATGGGAGATTCTTGACAATGCGTAGCCCATCTTTCTGAATCATTGGCCGATTCCCATATCAGAAAAATTATTCGAATCAATAAAGAAGTCGAATGATAAATTGACTTGTGGGTTGATGTTATTAATAGCGATCTAACATATTATTTTATACACAAAACAAAACATATAAATAAAAATAAAAAAAAATTAATTTTGTGGAGGTGCAAGTTCCGAAGATTTTTCGAGTAGCTTCTTAGCTTTCTCTTCCAATTCCGGATGCAATGGTAGTGCCTCTTGGATTTGATTACGAAAGAAATTTAATTGTTTTTCCATCAACGAATTTTGGGCCTCTTTTGCTGCGATTTCTTGTTGTTTTTTAGCAATAAGTTCTTGCAATTGCATATTTTCCTCTTTTAATCTTTTCAGCTGCTCCCTTTTTCCTATTCGTTTTTTAGGCTGCTTTTTCATGTTCGACATCATCTGATCTGTTTGGTAGTTTCCCAAAGTGTTCATAATCGCTGCAAAGTCGTTCTGGAAGTTTTCGCTCATTGAAGTCGCCATGCAGCAATTCACTATGACGCGCTTTTTCATCATCAGCGGTTTAACGATCGGATTAATATACATACTGTATACGATATTTTTATACGCGTTGATATCAAACTATAAGAACTCTCTCAAAAATTGATTCTCAATCAAAATTTTATCTAATTCATCATTTGTGTTGATATGTGAGAGTAGACCATATTTTTCCGTCAAGAAAAGTGGAGGTTTACATGGTGGATTTTTATCATTTCTGTCATGTAAATAATATTTTGACAAGTAAAATAAGACCATTTTTAAATTGCTGACATGTAAATACTAATTTGACAAGTAAAAATATGACCCTATTCCATTTTCTTTAATATCCCGTGATAATGAATGATGATGTAATTAGGTTCTTAAAAATACATTGAATTATTTATATTGTCTATTCTATATATTGGCTTGTTTTTGAGAAATCCTGCATTTTGAGTAAATATCATATAATATCAAACAACATATTTTATAATGGATTTAAATCCATTTGATTATCTCTGGTATCTGGCTAACTTCCCACAGTTCCAACATCATGTTTTCATCAAATTAATACATAGAGAGACTTGGTATGTATATAACGTGAATGTATATCATATGATCGCTGTAAATTAAGTGTGAGATAAGGATCTAGTAAAATATCATATAAAAGAAGAAATTTGAAAATATAATTCACAAATTATATATTAATAACTGTGAATTATATTAATATATATTAATAACTGTTAGTTACAAATTTATTGTTGTCTGATGAAGAGAGAAACAGTAATATTCATTTATTGAAAAATAAATAACATTAAAGATGATGGAAATGGTAGCCATGGTCATGATCATGATGATGATGGTGGTGATGGTCATGTGCATAGTATGAACCAGAAGAAAGCTCTTCAAAGCCTGGTGCATCTCCAGGTCCACTGTTTGGATCATCTTGTGGATTGACTTGCTCTTTCTTCCTAAGTCTGAAGTTCTCCCACAAAGAAACATTGAGTCCTTCCTCTCCATACTTCAATAGTAAGTTCTTGAATGCCAAACCGCCATCTTGTGTGTAAAATTCAAATCCGATACCAATAATCGGTGGAACCCAATGTGGCATCTTAGGCTTGTAATGGTACTTGTTGCGGACCATCTTTGGTGCCCATTTGCCTTTATAGTTCGGATTTTTGATAATCGGACGTTTCCAGACTCCTCTGTAGTTTGGATTGTTTATATAGCCTGGCTCGTACTTACCACAGCCTGGAGCGTTGGCACATTTCGGATTTGCGATTGTTGGAGCGACATATGGGCCGAAAATTAATTCATCCCAATCTTCTGGAGCTTTTGCGTTTGGATCTGGAATAAATGGCTCTTCATCAAGAATCCAGCCTTCTGGTGGTGTTGATGATGGATTCTTAATGACTGGTTTTGCGTTATCATCCCAATCATCTGGTTTTACTGCTGCATCGTCTTGGATGTATTCTCTTTCATCCCAGTCATCTGGTTTCTTCTCTTTCGGATCTGGAATAAACTCATATCCGCCGAAAGGTGGATCAAATTCTTGAAACATGTCTCCTTTCATTACAAGCTCCGTATCGAAGTATATTTTGAATATGTCGTCCGGGTTGATCACAAGTGTAACTAAATGGTTCAGTCCATCCATCCGAACTTCGGGTGGATTCTTTAATGAGTGTTTTTCGAAATATTTAGTATGCTTACTGAGGAATAAAACATCAAAGCGCATGTGTGCGACTGAGTCTACGACATCAACACCGAAAACAATTGTCGGCATTGTGTAATTTGTTAAATTATGTGGATGGAAAGGTCTTGAGTACAAGTTAACTAAACCAGAAGAACGAGACATATACCTTGGGAATCTGTATTCGAATTGGAGTACTAAAGTCTTGTTTGAGTTCTCAACTTCTTCAGGTAAATATCTAGAAAACGCGTATCTCTTTCTAGGAGTTTTCATGACTAATGCACGCTCGAATTTGCAGCTCGTGGGCTCGTTCATTGGGTAGATTGCCATTATTCCATCATAACTCGAATTTTTTGTTGTTGACCAATTCTTAGGAAAATCGAGTGATTTGAACGGCTCATACATGATGACATTCGGTGGAAGCTTTGGTGGCTGGCAATTCGGCCCAGATCTCGCTAAAACAGAATAAATGAAGAACATGAAAAAAAATTAGGTGAAGTTTTTTATAATAAAAAAGGGGATGGAATAGTGTAAAGACCCTAATTAGCATTACATCATTTACATGTCAGAATATTGTTTATTGTCAAAAATATTACATTATTCATTTTCTATGATGTATATCATATCATTTTGAGATTTTTATCAATAACATAAAGTATTGATTTTATTTATTAGATCTATCACTAACATAAATATATATATATAGAAAATATAGTTTATAACTTCACCAATTTTGATATCCATAAATCCATTATTAGAAACTGCTTGGAAAATACTTATAGCTCATGCAATGATGTGCCGTAGCACGAATATTCTTGAATACATTTGAATTCGAGAAAATTTTGTTTACTACTAATTAATGGCGTTGTTTTCCTTCGCTAAAATAATGAATTATATGATAATAGAAAAAAATAGCTCTAAAAAAGAAAAATTCAATTATAATTGAAAAATTGTGATTAATATAAAAACACTTTATTGTGGAGCAGGCATTTTCAAGCTCATATCTAATTCGTCGAGTAATGATGCTATTCTCTCGCATGAACTCAAAAGACCAATAATATCGGTCCATAATGCTTGAGTTGCTTCTGGATCAAATGGAAGCTCTGAGTGTATTATATTATACCATGTAGTTATAAATACTTGGCTAGGAAGATATGTTGCGATATAAACAAGATATGTACTTACAGCTTTGCTATAAGCTTCAAATAGATTCTCTTCAACTGCATGTGCCATTTCATTTTCTAATTTCATGCATTGAGCGCTGACTTTTGTATCTTGATTTGTGATTAATGTTTCTATTGGCTCTGAGATTGTTTCCCAATGGCCATTCTTGTAGACAAATACACCATGCGTTGTCTTGAGAGAAATTGTTTGGTTTTGTTGATCGAGTGTTAAAGATTCAATAACGCCAACTTTTGCTGGTATTTGTGTAGATTCTATTACTCTTTTCTGTTCGTGTGACATCAAATACAAGATGCCATCTGATGTAATAAGGATAAAACATGGATCGTATGCTTCTGATGTTAAAATTCTCATCGGAACTTGGAACATCAAAGGTCCAAATCGAACTTTCTTTGTATTATAGTCTGTGAAATATAATTTGCCATCATTTGTGACGAAAATTCCTCTCTGTATATCAACAAAAAAACAACTTTCACTCATTGTTGTCACTTTTAATTGCCGTTTAGAATTTTCGAACTTATAAATTTTTGATATTTTTCAATTTTAATTGGTGAATAATACTCATTGAGCATTTTATTATACATTCTATTATTTAAAATTACAAAAACACTTATTCAATATCATTCTTGTACTTTTTTGGTAGTTTCTACCTAATGATGGAGCAAATCCATATAATTTTACTTTTTCGAATACATATTCGGTCAAATTCGAAATTTTTTGTAAAAAAATAAAATTCAATATTTTATAAATAAATTGGCCTTCTTAATGGACAACTCCTAAATGTCGCTGTAGTAGCTATTTATGAAAGTTGTGCTGATATTATACTTCTTTGCAAATATAACCCCAGTAATATAATAATTGAATGGAAATTTTGGATTGACTTTGCAATGCTGATAAATCTGGTCAAATATGTACCAATGTAGATAAAGTTGCTTGTAGTTTTATATTTTTATATCTAATAGAAACAAACAGTATTAAAGCAATGAAGAGTCTTGTAAGGTAATTGCTTATAGAATGATATTAGGAATAGGATGCGCTAATCCGACGCATTCTCCTCTCAACATTGATGTTCCTAGAGGAATTCTTGTGTTTTCTTTAGGATATACTTCATAGGAATCTCCAAGAACTAAGTTCATGTATTCATCAAAGCCGAGAAGATTTCCTTCCATATACATTTTGGAATTTCCGTTCAAATGAACACGAAGTCTTGCGCGCTCCTTCAAGTATCCAACAAATACTTTAAGCGGCGGCTCCAAAAGATGCGTTGAATCTGCTTTATCATGCATTTGTTATTTTTGTCGGTTTTAATTTACATGTCAAAAATTATTAATTGTTGAATTTTGCTTATCATTTTTGGTGATTAATTTCCACATTTTAAATATTTAATATATTTATAATTTGGAATGCATATACATCTAATACCAATGTATATCTTTAGCGCAGTTGAATGAGAATTCACTCAACTGGATATGGTTTGCACAACACTTTTCATGTCCGAAAGCTCAAAAAGATTTTTTTCCATTTGTAGGATTTCAAATATTAATATTTGGAATAGAAGATGCTAATGACCAGATGATTATTTTGCATCCATTTGCATTTGTTTAATATACAACAATTATTTATTCATATGATGCAGACATAAACCTATACCAGATGGAGCCGGTCGTTGACATTCTTGTGCATCTTCTCCTTCGGGCTTAGGTGCACTGCACTTCTTAATAAATGGTTGTGGTTTTTGTTCATTCAAAATATGATTTGAACAATATTTAAAGGATGGAATAGCCATATTTAAGCAAGTTGGTTCACTACAGATTTCAACTGGCTTCGTGCATCCAAGATTTTTTGCTTGTTCATTATAATACGTTGCTAAAGCGCGTTTAAATTTATGTAATTCTTCTGGATTCTCATATTCTCGTCCATATTCTAATAATTCTAGTTCATCTGATGTTGATTTTACTGTAAATGCAGTTTCTAATTGTGTAAATAAAATTTCATATTGCGATTGTATTAAAGCTGCTTTTATTTCTTCTGGGTTTATCGCGTGATGTGGTTCTACTGGAGGAAGAGGAAAATCTTCTTCGAGTGGAACTGAAATCAAGTCTGATTCATTTGGAATGCCTTTATTATATACACCAACACCTGGAGGAATCCTTTCTGAATAGCCACCAATTCCAAAACTTTTCAGCTTATTCAAAAAATCTTCCATTTATAATATGTTTTAAATGCAGGGTGTGACAATTTATTTCAGGGTCTAATAAAGCTCTCTGATATTCTACCTAAAAATAATAATATTCATAAAATTTTGATTCATAATATATGATTTATATATATAATAAGACTGAACAGAATAGGAAAAACAAAATAGTATTTTGATGAAATTGAAGGATAAAATTAATTCATCCATTTTATCCAGTATTATATAATGACCATCACCAAAACTATAAAATTCTGGTGCCATTATAAATGGAAATAACATTTGATAAATCTGGAGTATAAAAAACATCAAATATTGATATCCATAAAGATTTGATATATACTATATGACTTTTGAATGAAATTAGACTGAAACAAACAAGAAAAACAATTGATTATATGTGATATTGAATGATCAAATCAAAATCGTATTCATCCATTTTATTAAACATTATATAATGATTAGTACACATGTAATATGTATGTGCTACAATTACATATGGAAATAACATTTTTGATTTTACAAAAAAAAAATGATTATATTGATATTCATAGAGCTTTGATATATCTATTATCATATTTTTATACAAAATAGGACTGAATCATACAGGAAAAACGGTATATTATATTATTGATATTGAAAGATAAAATCAAAATCTTATTCATTCATTTTATCAAGAAATACATAATGATCAGCACACATATAATATAATTTTAGTACAGATACATATGGAAATAACGCTTGCGTTACATGAAATAAAAAATACAAAACGTTCTAAACGGCTTTTAAATGACGAAAAGCACTTTTACGACACAGGGAATGTATCAATTGGGTGGTGGAGACTACTCTTACTGCTCATTTGACTTCTCCATTCTCCAGGTCTCGCATTATCAAAAATTCTTCAACACTTTACCAAATTTTTTATATAAAAAAGTCAAAAAGGTGAGTTTTAACTGTAATTTCGAATTCAATTACTCCAAATCAGGCTATAAAAGCGACAGACGTGAAAATTTAATCGCAGAATCAATAGCAAATAGCAAACCAAAATTTATTCCTTATCTTGTAAAAATCTTAAAAATCGTTTTGCCAAAGACAAAAACACTCAAATCCATTGAGTTTTCGGCAATGAGGATACCGCGAGGAATGTTATCCATTCTACTCAAGGCAATTTCAAAATGTCCGACAATTGAAGTCATCCGCTTTATAAATGTACCTGTTTCGGATGACCATATTACGTCATTCCTGCCAAGAATTACACCATATCAATTCCAGGAAGTTTCTTTCATTACTTGCGGAATTACATCAAAATCTCTTCCTGTTTTCAAAAGCTTTGTAAGAAAGAGACCAACAACCAGCGTCATCGATCGTAAGATCAACACAATCTGCCTTGATGGCAATTATATAACAGAAAACGAAATAGAAAGCCTCAATTCATTAATTTCAACAGATGAACACCTCACAGACGGAGATGGCGAGCCAGATATCACAATAGACAACGCCACAATCGCGACAACTACAACAATCGGCGATGAACGCTACATGAAACACGTTCCTCCGCCATTATTCAAACCAATTACTCCAAATACAGCGAAGAGCGAAAAAACACACAGCTCAACTAAGAGCCCCAAGTCAATGAATTCCAGGAAATTCGGAGATGACGAGAAAATCGTCGCTGAGCAGCCCCGTCCTCTTGTTTCATCGACACAAGACTCGGATTACAGCGACTACTCTTACGGAAGCGAGGAGGAAGAGGACTACTATGATGGTGTGGAGTACAGCGATGTACCAACAAACGACGAAGAGCTAGAAGCGCAGAACCAGTCTTTGAGAAAAGAATTAAAATCTTTGATAAAGAGAAAGAACGCTGTTATGTACGCTGATGACGTCTTCTTTGTCGGTGAAAAGGCCCAGGACCTTGCGGATCTCGTGAAGGACATGAAAGAGAGGATTTCCATGCTTTCAGGAAGTCAACAAGATTAATTTTTTCTGTTTTTTCTTTTATTTGTTATTGTTAATTTATATTGTGTAAATTGTATCTATATATTTGTTATTTCTCAACCCTTTTAACCTCAAATCAATATTTTATCAAATGATAATTTAAAACTAATAAATATCACTTGAGCAATTATACATATTATATATTTTAGGAATTGTAATATATTTTTCATTTAGTTATAGATTGAAATTGAAAAAATATTATGGAGAATTTTAAAAAATCATTTTTGATCGTTTTAAATTATAAAATTAGATAATATTAAAGCTAAATAAATATATATTTGCTTGTTTAAATGATTTGATGAATTTTGAAAGTTGATGTGTTTGATGAACGCCATAATAGTGCCCACAGTCAAGTGCTGGTGCTTGTTGTTGGTTTGATTCATCATTAAGTCTGTAAAAACAACTTTTTGGAATTTGCGAATTTTGTCCTGTTTTAAACGAACATTTTTTTGGTTGTATTCGCTTTGTTATCGCAGTAGTATATAGGATATTCGCCCTTTTTGCCTAAAATCTTGATTTTATTTTCCAAAAATTCCAAAAATGAAAATATAATTTCTGTATTAATAGATCTATTTTTGGTTCGTTTTTCTAGTTTTCCTGCGCCCGTATAACATAACCAACCGCAAAAAAAATATAAATGCGACGACAAACACGGACTCCACAACAGTCCGCAATATTAGACGTCTTCGAGCATGTCATTCAACCGGAGTCGCTTGCAAAGAACCAATATATTATATCCCAGCTAGACGAAAAATGGAATATCAAAATCTCAAATCTTGTTGGCGCAAGAGAATTTTATAAAGTCACGAAGGAACAGAGAGATTTGAGACTGGCGCTTTTGTCACACCAAGAATTAGCTAAACACGTGGTTAAAGACGCTTTTAAATTTCCATTTCAAATTGACACGCGTACATTGATATTTCATCACTTTCCTTCTGATATAACTCAGAATGAATTGAAAATTTTTATAAAAAACGTAACAGGAGAGCAAGAAAAAACCATCAAAACAGATAATGGTGCAACATATGTCACGTTTGGAGATCCGAAAGTCTGCATGGCATTCTGGAGATCTCTAAACTATATCTCTATATCCGGGCACTACCTAGAAGCCATTATTTCAATACCAAAAGTTCCCGATAACTTCAAGACTTTAGTTCGATCGCAATCAATGCAATTTAAGTCAAAGACACCTGTACCCCGTCCAGAAAAGCTTCCTCATCTTAAGATATCTTTTGGTACTAAGGACACTAATTTCCAAAAGAACGAATAACAGTAGATTAGGAACTGCATGCGTGTTTTGTTATTATATATATATTAAATTTATTATTATGTACACATAAAATATTATTTGTTTATAGTTATACGATCAACTTCATTTTAATTGCATTGATTTTTACATACTCCTCCAACCGTACTTAAAAATAGTTTCAATATTTCTATCCATTTTAATTTAATTGAATTTAATAAATTTTTTGAAAAATAACTTAAATCAAACTATCAATATATGTTTTCTTTATGTAGTAATCATATTATAACAGATATTTTTGAAAGAAATGAAAATTTCCAGAAAAAATATTCGATATTTCGCTCATTCATTAATTACTAACGATTTCATCAAATATTGCAGAATTTATAAAAATGATATAAGTGTGAAAGAAGGTGAATTAAAAAAAAATACATAGATAGAATTTTATAAAACAAACAAAAAATATAAAATATTATAAAGTGATAATATCAATGTCTGGCTCATCTCCTTCTTGCGATTTGTATTCCATGTCTTCTTTGAGTTTGTTTTGCTTAACCTTGAGAATTGTGATGACGGTTCCGACTATAACTAAAACAATGAAAACTGATCCAATGGATGCCAATGTTGTGATGACTTTCTCTTGCTTATTTGATTCGACGAGCGCTGGTGTCTCAGAGAGCTCTGTTGTTGCGGCAGGTGGTGCGATGTTCTTGGACGGCGCTGGAGTGAATGGGACTGTCATCGGGAAGCTTGAGGTGCAGTTGACGTACTCTAGACCGCTGATCTTCGAGCACTTCGAAGAGTTGAACTTAATTGCCTGCCTTTCAATCTTTCCTGACTCATCGGGAACCAAGAACGTCATCAATGTGGAATCGCATGGGTCGAGTGTTGCAGATGAAGCAAGAGGCTGGACAGATAATATTCCACGCTTGACAGATGAATTGACAGGGATTCTGAATGTGACATATCCTGTGTTAGCGATCAATGACTGTTGGAAGACTTTCTTCGTGTCGTAGTCTGTTATGGTCATGAAGGCGTTGTCTGTTGGCTGGCTGTCGTTGATGACGTAGGGCCATGTGATATCCTCGGTCCTGCTGATGACTTCGTTTTGCTTGACAGACTTAATGAGCTTGCCAATTTTGTACGGGCCACAGCGTGCGGACTTTATTTCTGTTGGGCTGATGAACATGTTGACAATGAATGTGACATTTGTGCCTTCAGGGAGGTTGTGCGGAGGGAGGAACTTGTAGCCTCTGAAGGATGAAATATTGGGGAATTGAACTGAATTGAATGACGGAGAGCCTGGTGCATCTGGATCGCCGATAGTGTAGAAAAAGCTACATGGCGCGGAATCTTTGGCGTCGTAAGTAAATATGTCCCATATGATCTCCTTCGTTGGGTCAAGTGTTGAGCCTCCAGGCGGAGAGCCGCCATGCATGTAGAGAATGGAGGATGGACTCTGTGGATGCTGCTTGTATTTGGATGGACTGATCGGCTGAGACAATATTGATTCAAGCGGAGAAACTTCTTTCATCTTCCTTCTCTTAGCAAGGCGCATGAATCTATCGCTTTGCATATTACTTGTGTCGACATCGGGTTGTCTTATTGGATCACCTGTTATTGGGGGTATCTTGAAAATAGGCTCTCCTTCGTCTGGTTCCTTCTCTTTTTCTGTTGGCTTAACGACTACAGGTTCTTCCTCTGTCATTGGTAAGTCCGGTCTGGGCAAAATGCCAATAGGCTTTTCTTCTGTTTCTGGATCATTTAGCTTTGTCTCGTTCTTACTTAGTTCTATTGTTATTGTCTCGTTCTTACTTAGTTCTATTGTTATTGTATCGTTCTTACTTGGTTCTATTGTTATTGTCTCGTTCTTATCTGATCCTTGTGGTATTGTTTCGTTCTTACCTGGTTCTATTGTTATTGTCTCGTTCTTACCTGATCCTTGTGACATTGTCTCATTATTGCCTGGTTCATATATCTTTGTCTCGTTTTTACCCGGTTCCTCTGGTTTGGTCTCATTTGTAGGCTTATCTTTTTGAACGTTTCTTGGTTGGTATGGTGCTGGATCATCAAACTCGTCTTCTCTTCCTTGTTTATATGGTCGATCATCTTTTTCTTCACCTTCGTCACCATGTGGATGAATGATTTCCATGTATTCGTCGAAATACTTTGCACATTCATGTGATGGTTCCAATGGTGGAGGTGGTGGTGGAGGCTTTGCAAATATTTCTGAACAGTTAAGTGGTGCTTTGAGTTGAAGACATGGATCGTCCAGCTTTGAAATGCCTGGCTTTATCTTGCAATGGGGTCCAGGACAATCATTCTCTTGCAAATACTTTTCATGTTCTTTGCACTTTTCGCTGATTGCCCTTCTTTCCATTTCTTCTAAACGGCATTTGGCTTTTGCCTCTTCTCTCATGCGTTCATCGTCTTTCTTTCTCTTTTCTTCTTCTTCATGAAGCTTTTCGAATTCCATGAAACATTTGTCTTTATCTTTCGGTATATCCTTATCGTCTTTATCTTTGTCATCTTCATCGTCTTTGCCTGGCTTTGGATCCTTGCCTGGCTTGGGGACTTTTATTTTTTCGATGTCGAATTTCTTCATACCATAAATAGTGAGGGCTACTTTGGAAACTCGGCCTGTTGGTATGCATCCACCGGCTGATATATAAACATTCCACTTTCCTTTGGCGTCTTCGCCCAAGAATTGGCGGCAAGTGAAGAAATAATTGTGAACACCATCGTCATGTAGGTCTGTCTCCTGAACAGAGCTAATGGCGGCACGTGTCCCAGACGGGGATTCAATTTCGATCATCAGATCTCCAAGATTTGCATGTGTCGTTTCGAGTTCAATTGCAACTGACTCAATATACCTTATGTTATCTTTGACATTATGTGTGCTGATGAGCGGGGTCTCACGGCATGATGGAATTGTTGGGTCTTGATATCTGATTGTTGAAGATGCGACTTGCTCCTGTGGAATGCTCTTAACGAGTGTAGCAACCTCTATAGCCTTCCTAACATTGAGTCTTCCGAAGCCATAAATTGTGGAATAGTAAACGCCAGCTGCATTGCGGATCCAAGAGGAATGATTGGCATCGTTAACAGTAGATGAGAGAGCGATGCAAAGTTGAAGGGTTCTCCATGTGAGGTACGGTTTTGCCTGCATGATTAACGCTAATCCTCCCGTAGCAATTGCGTTTGCAGCGGTCATCTTGTTGATAACTGATGGATAGCACTTGCCATCGTTTCCTTCTGAATATACTGGATTTACGTTATTAAAGCTGACTGATTCAATTGAGGTTTCAGTGGATGGGACATTGAATAACCAGTTAGAAGACTTTGGAGAATAGTAAGCGCGATCTCCCCTGTTTGTAGATGCAGCCACATTTATAGCAATCCTGTTTTGAGTGAATTTTCTGTAATTTGGGTCATAATATTTTCCTCGACATTCGCCCGGACTGAAGACTGGAACTAAGCCCAATCCACTTCTCGAGCGTAAGAGTTGATATGAGTACTGAGCGTCGAAGGCTAAGTTGTATTCGTCGACAGGAATTCTATTTTCCGTGCATTGAGGATTAATCGGAATAGAAACAATGTGCGAATTTGATTTTAATCCCAAGGCCTTCAGAAGTATAGCGTCACTAGGCTCATCCTTAAAATCTCTAGCAACCTTAAAACATGTTGCAGTAGCGTGATAAGCTATACCGGTAGTGCAACCTGAGTTCTTATTGCCGACAATTACAGATGTGAATGCAGTACCTATTGGGTCTGATCCTGGGTCGAAACAATTTGAATTTGGAAAGGTAAAGCAACCGAAATTAACCCTGTCTTTAAGGGCAGGAGTGCTCGAATTGCACTCTGTACCAAAAATACTGATGTGAACATTGTGGCCGTCAAGGTCATCCCATAACAGCGGAAAAATATTCAGATCCTCGCCGCTAACACCATTAATTTGTCCTGTATTTTGAATGTAAAACTGGTGGTCGTAATATGGGTACGCGCTCGAGACTACACATAGACAGGTAAAAATGAGTGTTACGAAGAGTTTCATTTGCTTTAAAAAAAATAATCGTACCCTAAGAAAAAATCTTCAATTTTTTGAGGGAAAATTTATCGTGATTAATCATTAAAATCGGCTTTGTTCTCGTATACTTAAACTAGAATATATTTAGCGAATGTCAGACTAATAAATTTTTTTTGAGAATTGAGATTATAATCATTTCATAGATAAAAAGTGTTGCAATGTATGTATATATTTAGATCTACGAATTTAAAGGCGGCTCGAAATAATCGTCATATTTGCTTCAATGATAGCATACATTAATATTATGATAAAAATTAAGGATGACAAAATTGTTAACTCAAAAAAAAATTTCAGTCTCAAATTTATCAACTTTTGAATGAAATAGTCTCTGCATCTGTTGCAAATTCATTTCTATGTTTTATAAAAAAGAACGTTATTGAAAATAAAATGCTTCAAAAGTTGATAATCTTGTTAAGAATGTATTAACAGTTGTATTTCCAAATTTAAAATTCGAAAATCTTTACTTTTTGCATAAATTTTTTCTGATTTTCCAAGTAATAAGCGAATTTTTTTTTGCAAAATTTTGCTCAAAGTTTTGAAAATAAAAAACTGGTGACCAGATGCAGGTGTTGTGAGACAGGGAAATATCATGTTTATAAAGAAAATTTCTGTAAATTTTTGGGTCATTTTTGAATCTGTCAATTTTATTGCAGGGGTTGGCAAACAATAGGGGGAGATCATAATATATGTAGAAAAAGCCGGACGATGCCAATAAAATATGGCTCAAGGGAATAAACGTACCACATTTAGGGTTGTGCGAATTCTCACTTTTTAGTAGCGAACGAAATGCGCAATTTTATTCAGCGCGCGAAAGGCGAGACGGAA